>JAWQEG010003407.1:12500-32500 GCA_033782935.1 Petrolisthes cinctipes | reverse complement strand
CCCCCAAGCCTGTTCCCCTACTTCCACACACCCCCAGTCCCCCCCCAAGCCTGTCCCCCTATTCCCGCACCCCCCAGTCCCCCCCCCCAAGCCTGTCCCCTACTTCCACACACCCCCAGTCCCCCTCCAAGCCTGTTCCCCTATTCTCTCACCCCTCTAGTCCCCCCCCCCAAGCCTGTCCCCTACTTCCACACCTCCCCAGTCCCCCCCAAGCCGGTCCCCCTATTCCCGCATTCCCCCCAGTCCCCCCTCCAAGCCAGTCCCCTACTCTCACACCCCCTTTAAAACCCAGAACTTACTACTGTATATTGAAGAGAAGACAAAGAAATTATGTGCTTGGGAGTAATGAGGACTTAAAACAACCACAAGCAAATATCCTACAACACTTCCTTTCATCGTGCAAATAAATCAGTATCATATCAAAATATAACCATACAACACATTAAGTCAACTCAACCCCCTCAATTATTATTATTATTATTATTATTATAAGGTGTTGTAAAATATAACCATACAACAACACTTTACATCAACTCAACCCCCTCAATTATTATCATTATATATTATTATTATTATTATTATTATTACAAGGTGTTGTAAAATATAATCATACAACAACACTTTATATCAACTCAATCCCCTCAATTATTATTATTATTATTATTATTATTATTATTATTATAAGGTGTTGGAAATTACCATCATACAACAACACCTTATGTCAACTCAACCCCCTCAATTATTAGTATTATTATTATTATAAGGTGTTGTAAAATAACACCATAGAACAACACCTTACATCAACTCAACCCCCTCAATTATTATAATAATAATTATTATTATTGTAAGGTGTTGTAAAATATAATCATACAACAACACCTGATGTCAACTCAACCCCCTCAATTATTATCATTATTATGAGGTGTTGCAAAATCATACACGTGTTGTTCTTTATTACAAAGATATTTATTCCCATGGAAGGAAAGTGTTGGTGGATATTTGATTGTGGCTGTACAACTGACCACAAGTATTCATTCATACAAGCTGTTGGTTTCAAGATATCATAACTAATACACAAGATGTAAGAGAATAATAAAACTACAACACAACTTTATACTGAAGTGAATTGTATCCTTATGGGGGAAGAACAGTGTTGGTAAATCTGGAGCAACTGAATCCTCCAAACTATTCCAAGCAACAACATAACACCATTATTTTTGTTCATCTGGTGCTGTTTCCTGGCATACTTTGGAGGAATCATGGCACTCCAATGTAACAAAAGTGAATTACCACCTTTAATACTGTATAATAATCTATGCTGTTTATAGAATAGTTTGAAGGAATTATTTACTCCAGATTTACAACCCTAGACTGTACTACCCTCTTTAAATAATCTTAAATAATCCTAGTAAATTAAGTAACTGTACAGCCACAATCAAATATCCACCAACACTTTCCTTCCATGGTAGAAAATATCTTTGTTATAAAGAACAACACATGTATGATTTTGCAACACCTCATAATAATAAAAATAATAATTGAAGGGGTTGAGGTGTTGTATGATTATATTTTGCAGCACCTCATAATAATAATAATAATAATAATAATTGAGGGGGTTGAGTTGACGTAAGGTGTTGTATGATTATATTTTGATATGATACTGATTAATTTGTAAGATGGAAGGAAAATGTTGGAGGATATTTGATTGTGGCTGTACAAGAATAAGTTTGGCTCCACATATGATAATTATTCTCTCTCTGGAAGTACTGGCCGGGGAGAAGCAGTGACATCTGCAAAAAAGGATACAAGACAAATTAGAGGACAACAATAAAAAAGTGTTTTGAAACTGGCAATGAATAAATAAATAAATAAATAATAATGAATAATCTACTAGTGCTGTAAAACAATTAAAATATTTTGAAATTTAAAAACTATGAATAAAATGCCAAGAGAATCAATGCTCATACAAATTAATACATAAAGCAGGGAGAATTTATATTGAAGTTATAATTTTAACAAGTAATTATAATTATGAGGAAGCTGTTGACATACAAACATACAAACAGCAGGTATAAACACTGTTGAAAAAGTGACAAAAAAAAATAAAAAATATTTACAGTGTCTTAAAATTAAGGAGCCTGTGATCGTGTATGAAAATTGGAGGCTTCTGATTCCTCCTGTGTGTGTGTGTGTGTGTGTGTGTGTGTTGGAGGCTTCTGATTCCTCCTGACCATGTCACCAAACAACAAGCTCCTTCCATATACTGTATTTCGTTTCTAAAATTTCCTGACTTTCTTACATTATTCTTCTTCTTATGTTTCGTTCTCCTCTTTCTCAAAACAAGAATATAATTATTTATATTGATGTGCGTGTATGTTTATTATAAAAATACGTGTGTGTGTGTGTGTGTGTGTGTGTGTGTGTGTGTTCTTACCCATTTGTATCTTTACAGGATTGAGTCAAGCTCATAATGTCCCGTATATTAAAATCCTATTATCATATTTTTCTTTAAAGTTATGCATGGTTTTGACACACACCACTTCTTATGGATGGTAATTTGTTCCATGTGTGTGTGTGTGTGTGTGTGTGTGTTGTTTAGATGGTAATTTGTTCCATGTGTGTGTGTGTGTGTGTGTGTGTGTGTGTGTGTGTGTGTGTGTGTTGCTAATGGTGTATGCCCAGGGTGTGTGTGTGTGTGTGTGTTGTGAAAGGCGGCAGACATACTAAAAGAAAAAACATCTCACCCTCTCTCTCTCTCTCATAATCACACATACACACACTCCCTCTCTCTCTCTCTGACCTCTGACCTGACCGGACGTGTGTATTTTTCGCTCTCCGGGTCACTCCTACTGTGTATACTTTCTACGTCTGTGTGGGCGCGTGTGTATGTGAATCTGATGGAGTTTGAGAGGCTTGTGGCTGTGTTTAATAATAAGTAACAAGACGCTGTTACCCTATACCAACTACCAACAATATATGTGCACTTCCCCACAATATCTATGGCTCTGGATCAGGAAGTGAGGGAAGAAAACATGACACTGGGTCACGAGCCGAAGGAGGGAAACATGTCGGAATGCAACCCACCACCCACAGACACAACACACACACATACTCCACTCATGCAGTGCACCCCTAATATAACTAGTGATACAGTAAGTACAGAGTGCAGTGTTACTATAATAGATAACTCAATCAATCCACTAAATAACGAAAACGAGGGAGACGTAACATTCAATGACAAAAGTGAACCATCCCATCAGACACAATTACCATCTCTAACTTATGAGTATCTGAACGTAAATTTCACCAAGCCACAACTACAAAAGTACTGCCGTGAAATTGGACTTAACAACATTTATGTGAAAAAAGATATACTTATAGAAATGATTCTACTGAGCACTGCAAGGCATACTGAACCCGAAAATGATATTAATTGCACCAAGAACAACGGTACAATGCCTTCAGCACAATCAAATGAGCAACAAACTAATGACACAGCCTATCTACTTGCTGCGATTGAAACAAAAAACACAGAAATTAACAATTTAAAAAGTGAAATAAACGATCTAAGTTTAAATCTGGAGAAGATGGGGAATCGCGTGGCAACACTGGAAACTACACCCTCACCTCACCTCACCCATACCTGACGCCAACCCTACTCCCCCTCACCAACAACTGACTGACCGCGTGGTACACCTTGAGAAATTACTAACTACCTTTCAACACAACTTGAATTACGTGAATCACGCAGCCCATGTCACACCTTCAGTCAGACTTCTCCACCTGGAACAAAGAATCTTTGCCTTAGAAGAAATCCTCAGTGCCACCAGAAGGAATGATGGACAACAAAAACCTAATGGAAACGAGTCACCAGAGAGGATTGGCCCTAATCCCTTCACCCCGGACCATAGTGCAGCTGTCCCTACACCCCGTATACCCAAGAGGGACACCATGCTTCTTATCGGGGATGTCAACCTCACCAACATCTACAGGTCAGACCTCCATAGTAATTGTAAAATAAGAACCCTAGGGGAGACAAATATAGACTTTATAAAGTGCTGGATCCAGGAGAAACTAACCTGGACACCAGTTGAATGTATAATACATGGTGGACTGTTTGATGTGAAAGAAGGAAAAAGCCCAGAAACTATACTAGATAACCTAGGTGCTCTCATTAATGAACTGAAAAACAAAAATGACAAAATGAAAATCTGTATTAGTCTTCTACTACCTAGCCTAGAATCTGACACACTATTCGCCAAAATTGTTGAACAAAATGAACAAATAACTTCATGGGCAAAAAACAATGGACTAGACACAGTGAACACCGACCTTGCTTTTAGGATAGGAACTGGAGAAATTGATGAAGCCTGCTTCCGACCATACGGTGAACATCATGGCTCACTCCTTAATAGAAATGGAGCAGTCAGACTTTTGAAAGCACTCTCCAATGAGTTCCCCAGTTTTAAAAAAATTGTAAATTGGGAACAAGTGAAGAAAAATACCGAAAGAAACCCGAGCAATCCCCAGGAGGATTCAAGACGACTGGGAACGACTCTGTACAGCCACGCCTCCCACAGGAATCATTACCAACAACTCCCTAAGGACACACTGACAGACGGGTGGCAAATGATTAACCGGCGAGGGAGAGACAGGCATACCAGGGTACATAGGAACCATCCCCCCTACAACATGAACACAAGAGAGAACAGGAGGTACAGAATTGATCAACGCGAAAATAACAAACAACTGAGCAATCCCACACGCCCACAAAGCATGACACATGGTCAACAGGAAGAAATAAATTATAATGATGCCTTCCCTCCACTGGGGAATCCATCTGACTACCACCCCCTGGAAAATGCCCGGTGGGGAGAGGGAGATAATCTAGGCAACCATCACACACCAAATCACGTGTCACCGCATCTCCCCACCACCGGCCAACAGCGAGATGGGACCCACCATCTCACACCACACAACATACTACCACCTCCCACCACTGGCCCACGGCGTGGCTGGGCCTACCACCCCACACCACACCACAGGCCACCCACCATCTCCACACCCACTACCACCCACCAACACACTCATAGAAAAATAGGATGCTATAACTGTGGAGAATTCAACCATAGACGATCAACATGTAGGTATGACCATAAGCTAATATGCGAATTTTGCCGAGCCCTGGGACATAAGTCACGACTATGTAATTATTACAGTAGATAGGGATGTGGCGAAGAAGACTCTGCCGATGTACATATAAGAAAGGAGTTTATTACTATCGAACATATAAATGCTCAGTCCTTACAGTCGAATTATGAGGAAATCAAGCTTCTTGTATCCGAAAGAAATATTGATATACTGTGTGTGAGTGAGACCTGGTTACGTGATGAAACTCCGAATGAACATATACACATTCCTAACTTTACAGTATTAAGATTTGACGCTGGACGTGGAGGAGGTGTATGTATGTACATTAGTAACCAATTAAAAACTAAAGTAATAACTCTACCTTTTCCCAAAGAACCAGGTGTGGAGGATCTATGGGTGAGTGTACAGTGTTATATGCTGCCAGCTGTCATCATTGGCTGTGTTTATAGGCACCCTAAGGCCCCCGCTTCCTCTTTCGAGTACGTTCAGAATATATTTAGACAATTATCTTTGTGTAAGAAAGGACTGTACATACTAGGTGATTTTAATGATGACTTGTTTTCTATTAAAAATAAACTGAGTGGAATTATAAAAAACAATAAACTCACACAAATGATAGACGAGCCCACTAGAGTGACAGAAACATCTGCTACATTACTAGATTTAATCATTACTAACAACCCAGACCATGTTTTAACCAAATCAGTTGTCCCGCAAGTAATAGCAGACCATGATTTGATTAGTATCAAAATAAATATTAGCAAGCCAAGGCGACAACCAGATATTAAAACATTTCGTCATCTGGGTAACTATAGTAATGATTCCTTCTGTGAACTTCTCTTGTCAGGGACACATAATTTAAATAAAATAATGGATACAGACGACGCTGATATACAGGTCAGTATTTTTAATGACATTTTTATTAAAACTCTGGATAAATGTGCTCCTTTCGTGACGAAAGAAGTTACTAGACCTGTGGCGCCCTGGCTTGATGACAACTTGCTCTTGGCAATGAAAAAACGAGACGAAATTCGGAGAAAACTTATAAAAGACAGGTCCAACATCTCTTTACAACAACAGTATGGTAATGAAAAGAAATCAGTAAAGTCTCTCATAGCTGCAAGTAAAAAAGATTACTATGTTAATAAGTTTAATGAATCTAAAGGAAAATCATCAGCCATATGGAAACTTATTAAAGAATTAGTCCCCAACAAGAAATGTAACACAGACCCCTATGTATTTGAAAATGTAACTGAAAAGGCGGATGAATTTAATAACTTTTTCGCTAAAGTAGGAAAGACTACGTATGATCTTACACAGCAGACTCTACAGAGCTATCACTCTTCCTCCTTGGACCTCTTAACTCCTGAGTGTAATACTAGGAACAATACATATAGACCTGAGCCAGTGAACACCAATACCGTATTACTAACAGTAAAAAGTTTTAATAATACCCACTCTGCTGGCTCAGATGGGATATCCTTTAGGTTTGTCAAGGATTCTTTATGTATCATTGCTTTTTATTTAACTTTTATAGTCAATACCTCCATTGTTACTGGTGTTTTTCCTCAGGCCTGGAAACATGCACATGTTATTCCTTTGTTTAAGAAAGGCGATTTTAATGATGTCAATAATTATCGACCTATATCTCTTTTACCAATACTCTCCAAAATTTTAGAGAAAATTATATGTGACCAACTTTCAAACTTTTTAGAAGAAAATAAGTATCTCTCAAACTGCCAACATGGTTTTAGGCCTAAACTGTCTACAGAGTCTGCTCTTACTGTGATTACTGATAATATATATGACAATATGGACAAAAAGAAAATTTCATTACTTACATTATGTGATTTGTCCAAGGCGTTTGATAGTGTAAGCCATGAAATCCTTCTGAGAAAGTGTTCTAATCTTAACATTGATTCTTTTTGGCTGAACAGCTACCTCTCCAACAGAACTCAGTCCGTCAAGCTAAAAAATAAAACTTCAGCAAAAATCAATATCAAGGCTCCATCCTCGGGCCAATACTTTTCACTATTTATGTAAATGACATGGCTGAGTACATAAATAACTGTACCCTTATTCAGTATGCTGATGATACTCAGTTTCTTCACAGTGGCTCCTTGAATGGCCTAAGTAACATTATTAAAGAAACTGAAGCCACACTCATTAAAGCAAAAGAATTCTTTCTCAGAAATGGATTGATGGTAAATCCTAACAAAACACAATGTATATTTATCGGAAGCAGACAGTTGCTATCACATGTACCAGGAAATATCATAATAAAGTTTGATGGCACCAGCATCTGTCCAAGCACACATGTCAAAAATTTAGGCCTACATATGGATCGATTCCTGCTTTTCGATGTGCACATTAATGAAATGACAAAAAAAGTAATGGGGATGCTAATATACATAAACCGTATAAGTATGAATTTTAACAAATCGTGTAGAACAATTGTTGTCCAGTCACTCGTGTTAAGCTTTATAAACTATTGTATAAGAATTTGGGGTACCAACAACACTACTCAAATAAAGAAAATTCAAAAACTACAAAATTTTGCTGCCAGAGTTTCTTTGGGAGGTTTGAAAAAACACGATCACATCTCCCCTGCTTTTAAGGAGTTGGGTTGGTTAAAAATCAAGCAGAAGCACATCCTGGATGTTAGTATGGCCATGTACAGGTCAGTGAACAACCTGAATCCCAAATGGCTCCATTCCTTCCAAACAGTCCACAGCAAAACAAGTAGCGTGACTAGACAACAAGATAAACTCATTATTCCTAGTAGAAAGACAGATACTGGTGCTAGAGCTTTTGTAGTAAATGGACCAAACAAATGGAACTCCCTGCCTAAAAGCATCCGTAATGCTAATACTCTTTCTGTTTTTAGATCCAGACTGATAAAGTATTTATTGCAAAACTCATGTGACTAGAAATGATATTTTACTGCAAACGATAGATATATTTTACTCTATGTGTATTCCATGATTCAGCTTTAATGTTATTTTATATTTACTTTCTTAAGGATTTTTTTTTTTTTTTTTATATTTGTATATTCCATAATTCAGTTTTAATGTTATTTTATCTTTACTTTCTTTTAAGAAAATTTGTTATATCTGTATATTCCATAATTCAGTCTTAATGTTATTTTATATTTACTTTCTTTTAAGAAAATTTGTTATATCTGTATATTCCATAATTCAGTTCTAATGTTATTTCATATTTACTTTCTTTTATATCACTACTGTAATTTTATATCTATTGTAATTTCATATACTACTGTAATTTTATATTCACTATAATTTTACATTTTATATGATCTTGGGATGGCACTGCACACCTCACTTATAAAAAACCTAATTTACTTTTCTATGTTTTTTAATTTATATAATGTTTGACGGGTAGATGACTGTTCTACCCATAATATTCACTGATTGTAATAGCCACTACCCTGTGGAAAAATAAATGAATTTGAAATGAATTTGAACTCTCTCTCTCTCTCTCTCTCTCTCTCTCTCTCTCTCTCTCTCTCTCTCTCTCTCTCTCTCTCATAATCACACACACACACACACTCCCTCTCCCTCTCTCTCTCTCTCTCTCTCTCTCTCTCTCATAATCATCCCCCCCCCCTCTCTCTCTCTCTCTCTTTCTCTCTCTCTCTCTCATTTCCCCTCATTTCTCCCTCCTTCCCTCTCTCTTTCATTTTCCCTCTCTCCTCTCTCTCTCTCTCTCTGTCTTTGGAATGACATCGTGTAATTTCCGTAGACTTAAATTCATCTTTATCACGTACCATCCACACACACACACACCACAACCAAAAATGTGGGTTTTGGGAATAGGTAAAAAATGTTGTCGAATCCCACATTTGACCTATGGGTGTGCAAGATTAGGTCATATGGGTGGGGTTACTAGAAGGGGGCGCTAAATTTTATCCGTTTTCCTCTACGATGCACCGTTTTTGAGTTATGGCCACTTTTTTTGAAAATTTTTGAACCTATTTTTGACCATGAAGATCTCTATGGATTTGGATGAAACTTGGAATGAAAGTACAGTTGGTAAATTGGGCTAGATGTTTTTTTTTCATTTTGTCTCTATGACCTTCTGTTCAAAAGTTATGTCAATTTTCGTTTCTCAAAAAAACTGACCAAATTATGACATTGATAAAAATAATGTTCAAGGATTAATTAAGGGGGTGCGGGAATAGGGGGACAGGCTTGGGGGGTGTTGGGTAAGTGCGGGGGGTTTTGGGGGCTGCGGGAGTAGGGGGACAGGCTTGGGGGGGGTTAGGGGGGTGCGGGAATAGGGGACAGGCTTTCTACCCACCCCAAGTCTGTCCCCCTACTCCCGCACCCCGCAAACCCCCCCCCCCAAACCTGTTCCCTACTTCCGCACCCCCTTAATAGAGTTTGTGAATACGGATACCCACCTTTTGGAAAATAATGAAGGCTTACAAGTGTGGTTGGTTGGTTGGTTGGTTGGGAAGCTAACAAACCAATACCACTGTGGAATCAACCCATAAAGTTAGGAGTCGATTCCACAGTGGTATTAGTTTGTTAGCCTCCCAACCACCCACCTACCCACGTCTCCTTCCCACCCACCCACCCACACACCCACGTCTCCTTCACACACACCCACCCACCCACGTCTCTTTCCCACCCACCCACACACGTCTCTTTCCCACCCACCCACCCACACAGGTCTCTTTCCCACCCACCCACCCACCCACATCTCCTTCACACCCACCCGCCCACGTCTCCTTCACACCCACCCACCCACGTCTCCTTCACACCCACCCACCCACGTCTCCTTCACACCCACCCACACACCCAAGTCTCCTTCACACCCACCCACCCACGTCTCCTTCACACCCACAAACCCACCCACGTCTCCTTCACACCCACCCACCCACGACTCCTTCACACCCACACACACACCCACCCACGTCTCCTTCACACCCACCCACCCACGTCTCCTTCACACACACCCACACACCCAAATTTCCTTCACACCCACCCACCCACGTCTCCTTCACACCCACCCACCCACCCACCCACGTCTCCTTCACACCCACACACCCACCCACGTCTCCTTCACACCCACGTTTCCTTCCCACCCACCCATGTCTCCTTCACACCAACACACCCACCCACGTCTCCTTCACACCCACGTCTCCTTTGCACTCACCCACACACCCACCCACGTCTCTTTTCCACCCACCCACATCTCCTTCACACACATCCACCCACGTCTCCTTCACACCCACACACCCACCCACGTCTCCTTCCCACCCACACACCCACCCACGTCTCCTTCACACCCACCCACCCACGTCTCCTTCCCACCCACCCACACACCCACGTCTCCTTCACACCCACCCACACACCCAAGTCTCCTTCACACCCACCCACCAACGTCTCCTTCACACCCACCCACCCACGACTCCTTCACACCCACCCACCCACGTCTCCTTTGCACTCACCCACACACCCACCAACGAAAGCCTGTCCCATATTCCCGCACCCCCTAACCCCCCCCACCCCCTCCCAGCCTGTCCCCCTACTCCCGCACCCCCCTAAACCCCACCCACCCCCTCCCAGCCTGTCCCCCTACTCCCGCACCCTCCTAACCCCCCCCCCCAAGCCTGTCCCCCTATTCCAGCACCCCCTAAACCCCACCCATCCCCTCCCAGCCTGTCACCCTACTCCCGTACCCCCCTAAACCCCGCCCCCCCAAGCCAGTCCCCTATTCCCACACCCCCTAACCCCCCCGACCCCCTCCCAGCCTGTCCCCCTACTCCAGCACCCCCCTAACCCCCCCCCCAAGCCTGTCCCCCTATTCCCACACCACCTTAATATAAAGTAACTTCAAATTTCTGAGCGTGATGGTTTGGGTTATTGTATTAACAGTAAGTCAGCTGATTCTTTCCCTTTCTTCTACCACCCTTCTCATTCTTCTTCAACCCTTCTAATTCTTTCTTCAATCCTTCCCATTCTTCTTCAACCCTTCTAATTCTTTCTTCAATCCTTCCCATTCTTCTTCAACCCTTCTAATTCTTTCTTCAATCCTTCCCATTCTTCTTCAACCCTTCTAATTCTTTCTTCAATCCTTCCCATTCTTCTTCAACCCTTCTAATTCTTTCTTCAATCCTTCCCATTCTTCTTCAACCCTTCTAATTCTTTCTTCAATCCTTCCCATTCTTCTTCAACCCTTCCTATTCTTCTTCAACCCTTCCCATTCTTCTTCAACCCTTCTAATTCTTTCTTCAATCCTTCCCATTCTTCTTCAACCCTTCCTATTCTTCTTCAACCCTTCCCATTCTTCTTCAACCCTTATAATTCTTTCTTCAATCCTTCCCATTCTTCTCCAATCCTTCTAATTCTTTCTTCAATCCTTCCCATTCTTTTTCCAATCCTTCCCATTCTTCTTCAACCCTTCTAATTCTTTCTTCAATCCTTCCCATCCTCTTTCCAACCCTACCCATTCTTTCTCCAATCCTTCCCATTCTTCCTTCAATCCTTCCCATTCTTTTTCCAATCCTTCCCATTCTTCCTTCAATCCTTCCCATTCTTCGTTCAATCCTTCCCATTCTTTTTCCAATCCTTCCCATTCTTTCTCCAATCCTTCCCATTCTTTCTCCAATCCTTCCCATTCTTCCTTCAATCCTTCCCATCCTCTTTCCAATCCTTCCCATTCTTTCTCCAATCCTTCCCATTCTTTCTCCAATCCTTCCCATTCTTCCTTCAATCCTTCCCATTCTTCCTTCAATCCTTCCCATTCTTCGTCCAACCCTTCCCATTCTTTCTCCAATCCTTCCCATTCTTTCTCCAATCCTTCCCATTCTTCCTTCAATCCTTCCCATTCTTTTTCCAATCCTTCCCATTCTTCCTTCAATCTTTCCCATTCTTCGTCCAACCCTTCCCATCCTCTTTCCAACCTTTCCCATTTTCTCAGCCAAGGAAAATAGGAAAAAGATGGACCTAATTAAAATTTTCGAAAATTTGACGTCCACTTGTTATCCAAATTGACGAGTGTGTAATCTATGATATTTGGGTTTGTTCTCGTACTATAAGGTTATACGAACCAAGGCCAAGAGATACAAGGCCAAGAGAGATATACCAGGTCAGGACAATAACCCCCCCACTACAGGTATCAATTTCAGGGGGAGGAGCTTACTGCCCTTTGCATCGCGTCACTGGCCATACAAAGAAAACGAGAGATTGAAGGAGACATTGGAAGGCGAACTAAAAGATTTGCCATGAAGTCTGTTGAGAACTTGAGAGAGAATTATATTTTATATTCGGAGAGAGAGAGGCATTAGAAGAAAGTGACACATAAACATTATATAAACAATTCATACAGATACACTATAACAATATAAGTCATATGCGTATTAACAAATGTATGTTGATAATAATACTATTAATATTATAATAAAAGTAAGAATAGTAATAGAAGGGAATCAAACAGGCAGAATGACACGAGAGAGAGACTGTGTATGTGGGTGTGCAGAGAGAGAGAGAGTGAATGTGTATGTGGGTGTGCGTGTAGAGAGAAGAGAGTAAAGGAAAATCTGATAATTATCCCATGGGAACAGAGTCACATGGCATTAATTCCTATTAATGATTTTGAAATACCGCCCTACATCCATTTGAAAACAGAGCGGGAGACCAACACTGATGGACAGCCAAAAGTCGACTGACAGCATAGCCCCTTCTTGACCGTGAGTTTGCCCTTTTGCTGACGTCACAGATTCACTCACCCCCCAGGTGGGAGGTGAGGAGCGCAAGTGTCCTGACCTGGTATATCTCTTGGGTATATCTCTTGGCCTTGATACAAACCATATCACACGTGTTAGACTCGTAATGAGCTAATATTAAGGGGGTGCGGGAATAGGGGGACAGGCTGGGGGGGGGTTAGGGGGGCGCGGGAGTAGGGGGACAGGCTTGGGGGGGTTAGTGGGGGTGCAGGAATATGGGACAGGCTTGGGGGTGTTTGGGGGGTGCAGGAATATGGGACAGGCTTAGGGGGGGTTAGGGGGGTGCGGGAATATGTTACAGGCTTTCTACCCACCCCAAACCTGTCCCCCTATTCCCGCACCCCCCAAACTCCCCCACCCCCCCAAGCCTGTCCCCCTATTCCCGCAACCCCATAGTCCCCTTCCTAAGCCTGTCCCCTACTCCCGCACCACCCCAGTCCCCCCCCTAAGCCTGTCCCCCTATTCCCACACCACCCCAGTCCCCCCCCTAAGCCTGTCCCCCTATTCCCGCACCCCCTTAACACTAAAATAATGATCATTCGGTTTCAGCCAATCAGCGATAATCTTGAGTATTGTTTTTTTGATGAGGGCCAATCAGAGTGAGTTACAATAAACACTTAATTTGGACTGTTATTATGTCCCGTTTTAGTATGTGGCTGGAGATATCACACTGGGGTTGGTAATAATAATAATAATAATAATAATAATAATAATAATAATAATATGTTTTAGTATGTGGCTGGAGATATCACACTGGGGTTGGTAATAATAGTAATAGTAATAGTAATAATAATAATAATAATAATAATAATAATAATAATAATAATAATAATAATAATAATAATAGTAATAATAATAATAATAATAATAATAATAATAATAATAATAATAGTAATAGTAATAATAATAATAATAATAATAATAATAATAATAATAATAATAATAATAATAATAATAATAATAGAAATAATAATAATAGTAATAATACTAATAATACTAATAGTAATAATAATAATAGTAATAATAATAATGATAATATTAATAGTAATAATAGTAATAATAATAGTAATAATAATAATAATAATAATAGTAATAATAATAATAATAATAATAATAGTAATAATAGTAATAATAATGATAATAATAATAATAGTAATAATAATAATAATAGTAATAATAATATGTTTTAGTATGTGGTTGGAGATATCACACAGGAGCTACTGTATATGCATCTCCTTCCTCCTCAGTATCATTGTCTGATGTGGTAATGTCGGTTGTACAACAAGGGAATCACCACACACACACACACACACAGAGAGAGAGAGAGGCGTGATTGTCATTAATGTGAAATAAAATTAACACTGACAGACGGAATGTGTAATAGTAAACAGTTTAGGTGGACACTACCACCATATCCAGTGATGTACAGCCACAATCAAATATCCATCAACACTTTCCTTCCATCGTAGTAAATATCTTGGTAATAAAGAACAACACGTGTATAATCTTGCACCACCTCATATAATAATAATAATAATAATAATAATTGAGGAGATGAGTTGTATGATTATATTTACGTATGATGTTATTTCCACCTGTGTATGTATGTATGTATCAGCTATAGTGATGTTGCAATACAATTTGAATACAGAGATGACAGATATAGTTCTCATATGGTAAATTACATAATTATGTTGTTGGAATAAAAACTGGTTCAAGATGAGATGGACGTGAATTTATGCTGCCGACTGTACATACCTATACAATGTGTGGTGTATTGTGTGTGAAGGGAGTCATTGTATTGTTACCAAACCAAAGTCAACACCAAGAATATTTTTTTTAATTTTTTTAATTTTTTATTATTATTATTATTATTTATTATTATTATTATTATTATTATTATCATCATTATTATTATTATTATTATTATTATTATTATTATTATTATTATTATTATTATTATTATTATTATTATTATTATTATTATTATTACTATTATTATTATTATTATTATTATTATTATCATTATTATTATTATTATTATTATTATTTTTTTTTTTTTTTTTTTTTTTTATACGGCCTCTAATCTTAAGGGGGAAGTTCAGTGTTGGCAAATCTGGAACCACTGATTCCTCCAAACTATTCCAAGCAACAGGATACCATTATTTTTCTTCATTTTGGGTCTGTTTCCTGGCATACTTTGGAGGAATCATGGCACTCCAATATAACAAAAGTGAATTACCACATTAAGGGGGTGCGGGAATAGGGGGACGGGCTAGGGGGGTATTTAGGGGGGTGCGGGAGTAGGGAGACACGCTTGGGGGGGCGATGGGGGTGCGGGAATAGGGGGACGGGCTAGGGGAGTATTTAGGGGGGTGCGGGAGTAGGGGGACAAGCTTGGGGGCGATGGTGGTGCGGGAATAGGGGGACGGGCTAGGGGGGTATTTAAGGGGATGTTCTGGAGCAAGAGAGACCTTACTTACTCCAGACACGTGATGATTGTTGATGATGTGTGGTAGCTGGCGACTGGTTCGTGGTCTTTGTCTTTTCATTAGTCTTTGTAGTATTATTAGTCTTTGTCTTTTCATTAGTCTTTGTAGTATTATTAGTCTTTGGCGTCTCTTCGGAGTTTGATTTTAATTATATGGTTTTCTATAATTATATGGTGTAGGAGAGGTAGCAAGCGTCTGTAGTTTGCACAATTTATTGATAACCCGAGTGAGTACAGTTTCACAAATATGTTTGGGGTTAGGTTAGACTTGAGCTAACTTTATAGAGAGAGATTATATGCTAAGGTAACCTTGTTGAGTGTATGGTTATCAATAGGTAACTGAGGCTGAAGGAGCGGGAACAAGGCGTAGCTTGGTAGGTCACTTGACTTATGTCGTCACTATATGCTAACGTGTTAATGGTTCCCACAGGGAGATAGGGTTTGTATCCAAGCCTACGTTAGCAGTTTCACGGCATCATTAAATGTAGGTTTAACCGGAACATTAATAATAATAGTAAAAATAATTATAATAATAATAATAATAAAAATAATAATGAAAATAAAAATAAAAATAATAATAAAGATAATAATAAAAATAATAATAAAAATAATTAAAAATAATAATAAAAAAAATTAAAAATGATAATAATAATAATAAGAATAATAATATATTTTTTTTTTTTGTTGAAGATAACTGCGAGCTCTGCGCTGTTTATTCTGTAGCAAATCTTTTCTAATTTACGAATTATTTTCTTAATATTGCTGGGGAGATGGAAAAGCAAATTACCAAGAGAGTTTATTGGCCTGACGTTTCGGCTTTCTCTAAAAGCCATTCTCAAAGGAATGAGTGTCTTTTTTTTTTTTTTTTTTTTTTTTTTTTTTTTTTTTTTTTTATGCCTATCACCCATAGTTGTGGGTATTAAGGCAGCACTTTATTTTTTCTTTCTCCTCTTCCTTTTTCCTTTCTTTTGCACACTGTAGGTGCCATTGCAGCCAGAGACTATTGGTGTGGATTTGGCAAAGTTGGCCCGTGATGTTGATCTGCTGCTGGTCCAGACTTCCCTGATCTGGAAGATGTCGGGGTCTTGGCAACTGGGGATGTGCTGGAAAAAGAGGTCGAGGCGACGAGAAGCAGACATCCACCAGTCCACGGTGACTGTGGGTGGTGGGTTGATGGGTGGGCTGTCATTCCTCCTCCTCCTCTTCCTCTTTTTAACAGTCTGCCATTCCCCTTCATCTTCCAGGTCCATATTGTCAGTTGTGTCCTCTCTCGTGGTGGTGGTGGAGGAGGCAGAGCAGGAACTGGTGTCAGGGACCTGAGTATCCTCCTCCGTCGCAGAGTCCAGTTCTGAAGTCTCAAGTGGTGGTGGTGGTGGTGATGGCGGTGGTGGTGGTGGTGGTGATGGTGGTGGTGGTGCTGGTGCCTTCAAGCTGTTCGCCCGGTTGAGCGGGCGAGGCAACATCAACTGGCGACGGGGGTGGGCCGGAACGGGTGGTGGTGGTGGTGCATCCGTTATGCTCCTTCCCCGTCTTGCAGGCTTGTTGCCTCGTTTCTTGGTGGTGGTTGTAGTAGTAGTGGGTGGTTGCAAATCAGGAGAAATGGCTATTGGTGGTAAGCCATTTCTCCTGAAGATGTCCAGGAGGAGGTCAGAGAGACGACCTATCCCTTCTGCAGCTAAGGCAACAGCAGTCTTGGTGCAGACGGTGACGATGTCTGCCTGCTGCTGCCGTCGCTGCGGTGGTTGGACGTCAGCCGTCCTCCTCCCACGAGCATGGAGTGAGCCTCGGACCTGCCCACTATCAGGTCCGGCTACGTTGGTAGCCTCCACGCCCTTCCTCCCTTCTTCCACAGTGAAGGACACCTCCTCTCCGTCTCCCAGTGATGGTGGTGAGGTGGTGGCAGCAGAGAGGAGGATGCCCCTCCTGTGGACGAAATAATCTTTTGAGTTTGAGGTTATAAAGCCATAGCCCTTCAAATGGTTAAACCACTTCACCCTACCAACAAGACGGTCGGCAGGGGAAGTGGTGTGGTTGGCAGTAGGTGTTGTCTGGGCCATGGCTGGATGTAGACTCCTCCCCTGAGTGTCTTACAGGTAACAGGTATATTTATAGTCCCTGAGTAAAGGTATACTGCGCCCTGATTGGCTGTTAGCAGTCCCGCTTGATTATGTGCGTACTGCGCCCTGATAATAATAATAATAATAATAATAGTTACAACAACAACAATAATAATAATAATAATAATAACAATAATAATAATTACAATAATAATAATGACAACAATGATAATACTGCGCCCTGATTGGCTGTTAGCAGTCCCGCTTGATCATGTGTCACCTCTGGCTTGACCCACGTTGTTGTAGCCTGGCGGAGCGCCTGATTGGGAGATCTGGGTCTGGGTTAGCTGGGTTTTCTGGTGGTCTTACAGGGATACCTACAGCTACCGGGTCTTGAGTGGGTGTGGGTCGGTTTCGCCTGATGTTAGTAGGTAGTAATAGAGTCTCTTGAGTAACGTTGAGAGAAGGTTTTAATTTCAAAATATGTAGAGCTTCTCTCAACCTTAGTCGGCGACTGTCTTCGTCAGTATCAATAATTGATGTGCATTGTAGTAGTTGAGGTCTCAGTAGGTTACCATGAGCGCTCACATAGTGCTGGTAGAAGTTACCCTCCTTCAGGTGAACAGATAACCTCTTCGAAAGACGAGTAGTGGTCATACCAACGTAAGAATGGCTGCATCCATTCGCTGGGCATATAATTTGGTAGACCACCCCATGCCTCTTCAAAGGGTCACCGTCAGTCCGAGGAGAGTTTTTCATCAGCAACTGGGACGTCTTCTTGTTTTTGTAATAGATGATTAGATCAATCACAGACTCAGGGTTCGTTACTGCAACATGGTTATTAATTATGTTCCGAAGAGCAGCTTCATCTTGTTGATAGTTCTTATGCATAAAATTTCTGTAAAATAACTTTATTTTCTTCCTACCATCATCAGGTCTGTCCTCCTGGGTGTACCACTGGTCCATGGTGCGTCTGGTCAAACGTTGGATATCTTTATTAGAGTAGCCATTATCCACCAGATTGATGGTGTTGCCATGGGGTCCCCACTCGGGGTCCTCTTTGCCAACACATACATGGGGTTTGTTGAGCAGAGAGTGTTCCAGCGTATTCCACACCCTATAGCCTACCACCGTTATGTTGATGACACCTTTGTGGTTGCTGAGACACAAGTCTTACTAGACTCAGTCAGACAGACTTTTGAAGAATGTTCAGTTCTCAGGTTTACCTGTGAACTTTCCCGTGAGAATACAATACCTTTTCTTGATGTGAAGGTCACACAGACTCAGGATCGATTTTCTACTACAGTCTACCGTAAACCTACCAACATTGGCCTCTGTCTGAATGGTGATAGTGAATGCCCAACAAGGTTTAAGTCTACAGTGGTGACTGCATACGTCAAACGGGCCCTTACGCACTGTTCAACGTGGAATACTGTTCCCAAGAACTCGACTTCGTGGCCCAACAGCTGGTGGATAATGGCTACTCTAATAAAGATATCCAACGTTTGACCAGACGCACCATGGACCAGTGGTACACCCAGGAGGACAGACCTGATGATGGTAGGAAGAAAAAAAAATAAAGTTATTTTACAGAAATTTTATGCATAAGAACTATCAACAAGATGAAGCTGCTCTTCGGAACATAATTAATAACCATGTTGCAGTAACGAACCCTGAGTCTGTGATTGATCTAATCATCTATTACAAAAACAAGAAGACGTCCCAGTTGCTGATGAAAAACTCTCCTCGGACTGACGGTGACCCTTTGAAGAGGCATGGGGTGGTCTACCAAATTATATGCCCAGCGAATGGATGCAGCCATTCTTACGTTGGTATGACCACTACTCGTCTTTCGAAGAGGTTATCTGTTCACCTGAAGGAGGGTAACTTCTACCAGCACTATGTGAGCGCTCATGGTAACCTACTGAGACCTCAACTACTACAATGCACATCAATTATTGATACTGACGAAGACAGTCGCCGACTAAGGTTGAGAGAAGCTCTACATATTTTGAAATTAAAACCTTCTCTCAACGTTACTCAAGAGACTCTATTACTACCTACTAACATCAGGCGAAACCGACCCACACCCACTCAAGACCCGGTAGCTGTAGGTATCCCTGTAAGACCACCAGAAAACCCAGCTAACCCAGACCCAGATCTCCCAATCAGGCGCTCCGCCAGGCTACAACAACGTGGGTCAAGCCAGAGGTGACACATGATCAAGCGGGACTGCTAACAGCCAATCAGGGCGCAGTATTATCATTGTTGTCATTATTATTATTGTAATTATTATTATTGTTATTATTATTATTATTATTATTGTTGTTGTTGTAACTATTATTATTATTATTATTATTATCAGGGCGCAGTACGCACATAATCAAGCGGGACTGCTAACAGCCAATCAGGGCGCAGTATACCTTTACTCAGGGACTATAAATATACCTGTTACCTGTAAGACACTCATTCCTTTGAGAATGGCTTTTAGAGAAAGCCGAAACGTCAGGCCAATAAACTCTCTTGGTAATTTGCTTTTCCATCTCCC
>JAWQEG010003407.1:2500-7500 GCA_033782935.1 Petrolisthes cinctipes | reverse complement strand
TTTCTTCGCTGCAGCCAACCAACGAGATCATAAATTAACAGGGCAAGGTAAGTTGTAATTGTCATATTATAAAATACATTATCTATCATTCTCACATCACCGTCACATATTTGGCGCCCAAACGTGGGACCAATTCGTTGTATTAATTCCAGTCACACACGCGCACACTTTCACGAGTAGATAGTCATAACTGTCCAGAAATTAAGGCAACCGAAACGATAGAAAATAAATTAAAAATGGCTACCGTACAAGAATTATTGGGAGAGGCTCAACTATTGGGAATTGAAGATAAGGCCGAACTTCAAGTGTACGTTAAGACCCGCCAAGAGGAAGAAAGACTTGAAAGGGCGGCCATAAGAGAAAATGAAAGGGAACAGAGAGAGCAAGAAAAATTGAAATGGGAACATGAAAAGGAAGTATTGGAACTGCAAGTACGTGCGAGTGAAAGTCAAAGCTCGAGTGGAAGTGAGGGTGTAAGCTCAACCACCGTGACCCCAAGGTTACAACTGTCAAAATACGTAGAGGGAGACGATATCGAGCCGTTTATTGAGCGATTCGAAATGGTTGCAGACACGTATAGATTAGATAATGATATAAAGAAGCTCGAGTTCATTAATTTATAGGATGGAAAAGCCCTCAGCATTCTCCACCGACTCGACAGTACCGCCAGAGACTATGAGAACATGAAAAAGGCTTTATTACAGGCGTACGGGTTGACGGTCGATGACGCTAGGAATCAGTTCTGGCGTGCATCCTTACAGGATAAGGAGACTGTTGCACAGTTTAGTGCACGTCTGACCAGTTACCTGGATCAGTGGTTGGAGAAGGCCGAAACACCTAAGACTTTGGAGGGGGTAAAAGACTTGTTGCTGCGCACACAGCTGGAAAAGTCTTGCCCTCCAGAATTGTCGGCTCAGCTGAAAACCAACAAGGTGAAAACGTTGCAAACGATGGTGGATATGTCCGACGCACATTTTACCGCGTATGGTTACCATACGCGGATTCAGCATAATAAGAAAATTAATCAGTCGAATAAGCCTTCTCAGAACTCTGCTGTTTCATATAACCAGTCGAGTAAAAATCAGTCACAGCAGCAGAGTCAAATTGTTCGTCTGCAACCTAAACCTCATTTTAATCATACCCAGAAACAAGGTAATAATCACTATTCGCAGCAGTCCAATCAGTACCGTTACCAAGGAAAAAGTAACTGGAAAAATAGTAATAACCACGGTGGAAATAAAGGTTATTATCAGCGATCGGCAGCTGCAACACAGGGTGAACCACAGTATTCACCTGTGGCGGTTCAACCTAGTGTAGAACCACGAGTGCCTCAGTCGGTTCACGAACCTCATCAATTGTGACTAAACGCGACAGGAGTCTCGAAAGGTAAGTCTGGTTTCCATATTTGTCCGGGAATGGTTAACGGGATATCTGTTGAAGTCTTTCGAGATAATGGGTCATCGGGGTGTTGTGTCGCTGATGGTTTAGTTGCTTCTAATGATTTTACAGGGGAGCAGGTAACTATCACTATGATTGATGGTACCAGGAGGCTCTATCCTCTTGCTAAAATTGCAGTGGAGAGTCCATTCTATACCGGCCAGGTAATTGCAGCAGTCATGCAAAATCCTGTGTCAGATTTGGTAATAGGAAATATACCAGGGGTTAAGAATGCATGTTCAGTGGAAATTTCCACACAGACTGGTGCAGCTGGGGTATGGCGCATGCGAAGAAAACAGTTGTTCCACTTCAAGTGACAACTGCCGCCGACCTCGTCAATTGCGAGGATGTAGTTGCAGAGCAAGCAAGTGACCCTTCATTGGCACTTGTTCGCAAGCAGGCACTTGAGGGTGAGAGTAGAGATCGACATGGTATTGTAACCAGTTACGTCAGGAGGAGAAACAGGTTTTACCGACGTACAGTAAACCCCGATGGGGAAGAGAGGGTTCAGTTTCTCGTACCAGAGAAATACCGACAGGCTGTGTTTACCCTGGGTCATCATGCTATATTAGGGGGTCATATGGGGATGAGGAAAACAATTGATAGGATTCAGTCTCATTTCTATTGGCCAGGTATGGGGAGAGAGATAGGGAGATTGTTGAGGTCATGTGACGTTTGTCAGAAAACGTGTGACAGGGGTCGGGTGAAGCCCGCACCTCTAAAACCACTACCGTTAATCTCAGAATCATTGAGAGAGTAGCGGTTGATATTGTTGGACCGATTATTCCGAGGGCTACGGACGGTGCCAAGTATATTCTTACCTGTGTTGATTTCGCGACCAGATGGCCTGAAGCAGTGCCTCTGCGTGATATTGAAGCCACTACAGTGGCTGAAGCCTTGTTGGATATATTCTGTCGTGTCGGCATACCAAAGCAGGTATTGTCCGACCGAGGTAGTCAATTTACCTCCGCGATGATGGAGGAATTGTGGAGATTACTCTCAGTTAAAGGGTTGAGGTCAACACCTTATCATCCAATGTGTAATGGGTTGTGTGAGAGGTTTAATGGTACTCTCAAGAAAATGTTGAGGAGGATGGCAGTAGAACAACCTAGGGAGTGGTCCAGGTATATCTCGCCACTACTGTTCGCGTATCGCGAAGCACCTCAGGCATCGTTGCAATTTAGTCCATTCGAGTTAGTGTATGGTAAACCTGCTCGAGGACCACTTCAGGTTCTACGTGAACTTTGGGACGATGAGGAATCGGATCCCGTTGTGAAAACCACTTATTCTTATGTAATTGATTTGGCAGAACGATTACAGCAAACCTGCGAGATTGCAAAGCAGGAGTTATCTAGAGCAAAGGAGATTCAGAAGTCCTACTATGATAGGAAAACTAAGCTCCGAACGCTACAGGTAGGGGGGAAGTGTCTCGTTCTGTTACCAACAGCTCATAATAAGTTGTTGGCTCAGTGGAAGGGTCCCTTTGAAGTAGTCAAGAAGGTGAATGACCTTAACTACATAGTTAAAATCAAAGGTGAAGCCAAGCGGTTCCATATTAATATGCTTAAGGAATATTACACCACCCAACAGGGGTGTACTTCCATTGTTACCACATTTGGGGCAGGCTGTTGTAACATCACCTCAGAACAGAGTGAAGTGTTAAGTCTAGTCCGTGGTCATTTTTCCCCAGCAGTAGACATGGTTAGCGCTGCTGTGGTAATTCCCGAGGGTGACGAGGGATATACTCCCCAGACGGCTGAAGCTCGTCAAGGTGAGACAGTGGCTGAGGTCTCCGTTAGGAGAATTTAAGACCAGACCAGCTTGCAAGAGTCAATGCGGTACTGGCAAAATATTCACGTGTGTTCTCTGACAGGCCTGCTGTTGCCAACGTAGCCTGTCACGAGATTCAGCTTACGAGCGACACACCAGTGAGGGTGAAACCATATCCTATTCCTGTACGGCTGATTGATACAGTACGTAAGGAATTTAATGACATGGAAGCAGCTGGTATCATGCGAAGATCGACCGGCAGAAGTATCCTCCGGGTCAAATTACTCGTTAATTAGTGTTAACCGAGTAAATATTCATGCGTAGATCGACTGGCAGAAGTATCCTCCGGGTCGAATTGCTCGTAATTGTTACCTCTCCGAGCGCAACGAGCACGAGTCTTATGCGACTCAGATCAAGGGGTTTCCTAGAATTGGGGAAAAATCCGATGTTATATGTATTGTATTTTGTGCAACTTATCCAAGACACGGATTCTAGCGGTTTACTCTGATCCAAGGCTCGGATAATTTACTAACAATATATTGCCTTCCAGAATTATTATTGCAGTATTTTGTGTAACCTTATCCAAGACACAGATTCTAGCGGTTTACTCTGATCCAAGGCTCGGATAATTACTAATATATGTATTGCCTTCCAGAGATATTGTTGCATTTCCTACATATTATGTAACAAATACACAATGCATTACATACACCACACTTATATATTGCTTAAATGTGTACAAATTGTACTGAGCAGAAATTACCAGGTACATTCATTCTTGTCTCGGAGTTTCTTCCTAAGATTGAAAAGCTAAAGTAACTGTTGGGAGTTTTCCACTCATTGGCAAAAATGAACACGTAACTGGTGATAGTAATTGACACATACAAGAATAAGTGAAGTGTGGATGAATTGTTATTGTAATAGTTATACATGCAAGGGCGTCGTTACCACTTCACGAATCTATTAAACATTGCATAGAGCAATGTCTCTTTGTGTGGGCGAATGTCACGAGTCAGACATAATACTCGTGACGTAATTTGAATTACAGAGAGTTGGAAAATTCCATACTGTTGTCAATATAGAATGTTCTAGAGAAGGCTCTGGAATATTCCATTCATGAGACAAAGGAGACAGGAGTGGGTTAAGTTGGGGGTGCAGCTAGTTAATCTGCAGGTACCGGATTAGTAGCCAAAATTAGAAAAGGGTCAGGAAGGCCGGGTTCCAACTGAATTTGCCACATTCAGTCATATAGGTGTTCGTACATTAAGTACATAATGTATTAATAATTATGCTACCTGGGTAACTTATGGTATTGTAAATGATCGTGAAGTGGAGGGGAATTATCGGGAATTATTAGCACGCCATAGGTAAATTGCAATTGCATGTATAACTCAAGTATAAGTGGGTACAATGTAAATCGTAGCCAGTTAGGAAAAACGAACAAAGATAGGAGGAGGAGTCAGAGAAATTTTGAACCAGTTAAGGAGGAAGAATTGGGGTCAGTTGGAACAAGACACACTCGAAGGAACACACTCGTATCGTCAGCTTCCCTTACCTGGATCAATCCTCCACGTGTGCAGTGGGGAGTGATCAACGTAAACGCCGAATTCGTTGTATATTACGCGATTCACAAGGCTTTACAGTTGTATACTGACTAGTTGCATTGACGCTGGTTCAGTAACTAAATTAGGTGAGGGGGGAGTTGGATCTTTGAAGAAAATTACGAGTGTGTTGTGAGACTCTAAAGTGTGAGACATTAGAAAATATTCCAACTCGCGTAACAATTGATAGAA
>JAWQEG010003406.1:0-24751 GCA_033782935.1 Petrolisthes cinctipes | reverse complement strand
CATATATCCCCCCCCCTCTCCCCCGCGGTGGTGCCATAATCCGAGTTTACATGGAGAGAGAGAGAGAGAGAGAGAGAGAGAGAGAGAGAGAAAGAGAGGAGAGAGAGAGGAGTTAAGGAATGAAAAAATTATGGATTGTGAAAATGAAAGTGAGTGTGTGTGTACTCGTGGGTACTCGTATGTATGTGTGTGTGTGTGTGTGTGTGTGTGTGTTATGTATTCAATCATTACAATCATAATTACACTCAATATTTCTTTTGTGTGTCCATCCTTGCATTCTCTCTTCCCCTTTCCTTCCTCTCTCCCTCCTCTTTCTCTCCTTCCCTCCCTGTTTTTCTCCTTCCCTCCCTCCTTCCCTTCCTTCTCTGACTCTTTTACCTCCTTCTCTCTCTCTACCTCCCTCTTTTTTCCTCTTTCCTTCCTTCCTCACTCCCTCCTTCTTTTCTTCCTTTCTTCCTCCCTTCCTTTTTTCCTTCATTTTCTCTCTCTTTCTTTCTTTCCTTCCTTTCTTACTTAATTCTCTCTCTCTCTCTCTCTCTCTCTCTCTCTCTCTCTCTCTCTCTCTCTCTCTCTCTCTCTCTCCTCTCTCTCTCTCCTCTCTCTCTCTCTCTCTCTCTCTCTCTCATCTCTCTCTCTCTCTCTCTCTCCTACCTTTCATATTTCCCCTGGGCTTCTCACCTATTGTCAACACCCCCCCTCCTCCCTCCCTCCCTCCTCTCCGACGCTGCCCCCCCCACTCACTTTTCCCTTCCTCCCACCTCTTCCCCCATTACTCCCTCTTCTTCAGTATCCCCGCTTCCCTTTATCCCATTATTTCCTTCCCCCTTTCACCCCATCTTCCATTTTTTATGATATTTACTTATTTTATTTCTTCCTAATTTCCTTCAACATTTTACTACCCTAATTTTTTTTCTACCGTCAGAGAGAGAGAGAGAGAGAGAGAGAGAGAGAGAGAGAGAGAGAGAGAGAGAGAGAGCAGAGAGAGAGAGAGGAGAGAGAGAGAGACCTTCAACGCTATAATTTTGCTCAAATGGCAAGTTTGTTTGTAAACAGGGGAGAGCTAGTCAACACACACACACACACACACACACACACACACACTCACACACAATTAAATCCATAGCAATACACACACAAACACACAATTAACACCTGTATCTCATAACCTGACTACACAACTACAACAACAACAACAACAACAACAACAAAAGACAAAAGAAATATATAAATAATAATAATTACTGAATAACCTTGTTTTATGAATGACTGAATTTCCCTTATGTGTGAATGAAACTACACCTGTTCTATCACCTTTGTTCTCTCTCTCTCTCTCTCTCTCTCTCTCTCTCTCTCTCTCCTCTCTCTCTCTCTCTCTGTGCGTATTGTTCAAGTGTTACTGTGAATTTAATTGTGTTTGTGTTGCTATGAATTCAGGTGTGTGTGTGTGTGTGTGTGTGTGTGTGTGTGTGTGTGCTGTACTGTTCACGTGTTGCTGTGGATTTAATTGTGTGTGTGTGTGTGTGTGTGTGTGTGTGTGTGTGTGTCTTCATCATACAATAGAGTTTATTATTAATTAACATATTGTACTGATTCATACTCCGAGTTATTCATTAAATGTTCTTTCATATTCATTTATTCATTCATTACTCATCTTTCATCACTCAGTTTATTCATAATTAGATTCACTGGTTCTTGACTGACTGACTGACTAACTGACTAACTAACTGACTAACTGACTGACTAACTAACTAACTGACTGAATAACTGACTGACTAACTATCCTAACTAACTAACTAACTAACTGACTGACTGACTAACTGACTGACTAGCTGACTAACTAACTATCTTACTAACTAACTAATTAACTGACTAAAATTATTGACTATATAAATATGTGAACAGTTTAATTAATTTCCCGTACTTACCTCTCATGTGTTTGTTTGTTTGTTTGTTTATATGTTTAGTCACGATTTATTTTTGTTTTTATTTCTATTTTTATATCCTATCTTTATTAATCAACTTTATAATTCCAAAGTTATTTATAGCAGTTTAATTTTTTTTCAATTATTACATTTTCGAGGCTTGTCATTACTGTAAAAAAAATAAAAACGTTCCTCATAAGTCACATTAACGTTGTACTAAAAAACAACAACCGTTTCTCACATTAACGTTGTAATAAAAAAACGTTTCTCACATTAAAGTTGTAATAAAAAACGTTTCTTACATTAACGTTGTAATAAAAAAAAAACGTGTCTCACATTAACGTTATAATAAACAAACGTTTCTCATACGTCACATTCACGTTGTAACAAAAAACGTTTCTCACACGTCATATTAACGTTGTAATAACAAATACGTGTATCATACGTCCGTGTGTTTACCTGTGTTAATATTTACACTTCCTTACAACAACAACAACAATAACAACAACAACAAACACAGTTACTGGTCCAAAACATCTTTACACTGTGATATTATTCCAGTTTGTTTGCTTGTGTTAATGTTTACACTTCATTACAACAACAACAATAACAACAACAAACACAATTACGGGTTCCAAAAATGTTTACACTGTGATTTTTCCTGTGTGTTTTCTTGTATTAATGTTTACAGTCTTAATAATATTCCAGTGTGTTTGCTTGTGTTAATGTTTACACTTCATTACAACAACAACAATAACAACAACAAACACAATTACGGGTTCTAAAAAAATGTTTACATTGTGATTTTTCCCGTGTGTTTTCTTGTATTAATGTTTACAGTCTTAATAATATTCCAGTGTGTTTGCTTGTGTTAATGTTTACACTGCATTACAACAACAACAACAACAATAACAACAACAACAAACACAGTTACGGGTTCCAAAAAATGTTTACACTGTGATATTTTTCCAGTGTGTTTATTTGTGTTAATGTTTAGTCTTAATATTATTCAAGTGTGTTTACGTGTGTTAATGTTTACACTGAAAATGAATGAATGTTTAAGGGTTGGTTTGGTTAGTTTGGGTGTTGAAATGTTTGTTGACACGACATGGGAGAAAAGGTTTGCATGCAGTCGAAATGTTTATATGTATGTTTGTGTGTGTCAGTGTGTTTGGTTAAGAGAGGTGGTGTGTGTGTGTGTGTGTGTGTGTGTGTGTGTGTGTGTGTGTGTGTGTGTCAGTGTGTTTGGTTAAGAGAGGTGGAGTATGTGTGTGTGTGTGTGTGTCAGTGTGTTTGGTTAAGAGAGGTGGAGTGTGTGTGTGTGTGTGTGTGTGTGTGTGTGTGTGTGTGTGTGTGTGTGTGTGTGTGTGTGTCAGTAGGTTTAGTTATGAGAGGTAGACTGTGAGTGAGTGTGAGTGGATGAATGTGTGTGTGTGTGAGAAATTGTGTGTGAGTGAATGAATGAATGTGTCTGTGTATGTGTGAATGATTGAATGAATGGGTGTGCAAGTGTGAGAGTGAATGAATGAACACATAAAAGAGAAAGCGTTAGAGAGAGATAAAAAAAAATGAAGGAAAAAAAGAGAGCGAGTGAGCAAAAACTATAATGCAATGTAGGTACACGACCCGCCGCTATGTGTGAGAGAGAGAGTGAGTGAGAGTGAGTGAGAGAGAGAGAGCGGGGACAACCTTGTAAGCAACAGGTCCACTGCTGCACTACTGAACTGAACTAACTCTCACTGAGGCTGGCTTGGCTTGGGTTGGGTTGGGTTAGTCCCCTCTCCCTCCCGATCCCTTCCTCACCCTTTCCCTCTTTCCCTCTCCCTCCTTGATACACGTTTTCTCTCACTCACACTCTCGCTACGGTACAAAATTTCACGGCACTTTGTTTATACATTTAGTGTAAGCCGAACCTCTTTGAAAATAGTCTCGCAAAATTGTATCATGCCATGTGAAAAACTGGTGATATAATAAACAGCTTTAGAGCATCAGACTGGCAAGCCGGAGATGGGAGGAAAAAGTAAAAAATTAAAATAATACACACACTACCCATTGAATTATAAAAGAAAACGATAATGTTAATATACCAAAGAAAACTGCCTCTCTCTTAGCTATTACAAAACTATTATTCCTACCCTCGAAGGCTTTTGTTGAACTATCAACATTAATAGTTCAAAAGTTGTGGGTCCCACAGAGGGCCGCTCATAGGCAGCGTAATATGCGGGGGTTGTGCGGGGGATTTAAGGATCCAGGGGAGGATTAGGAAGGGGGTTAGGATAAGGGTGGATTGGGTCAGGGACCGCGGGTTGAGGATTAGGATTGGGGAGGTAATGATTGGTGATCCTATTTCTAAACGTGTCAATAGTGGGGCTATTAACTACATGAGATGGGAGATGATTCCACTCTTGGATGCTGCGGGGAATGAATGAGTGCCTAAATATATCAGTGCTTGTCTGGTATGTATGGTATTTTAAGTTGTGGTTGCCTCTAGTGGATCGTATACTTATAGGGTGTAGATATGTGTCTTTGTCTATGTCAACTAACTTGTTTGTGATTTTGTATATCATCTGTTGTCTGTGTATCTGTCTTCGTGTTGCCAATGGGTCTAGCTTAGTTTTGTGTCTTGTTTAAGTAGAGTGACTGAAGTAGTGTGTCTGTAATCATGTCTGGCCCATTTTGCAGTTTTATTTTGTGTGGACTATGCTAAAGTAAGATAACCTCTCTAATGTAACGCAGCAGCAGATTGGTTGTCTAGTAATTTCCTAGGCTTATAATTATTCTGCTTATATATTGAATGGAAGCTCCGTCTAACACAAATTACCGTTTTTGTAATCCCCTCTATTAAATTAGTAGTTATTAATGGGGCAATCTTTCGTGGACGAACTGTTGGAGGGCTACACACTCCTCCAAACTACTCCAGGAAACAAACTACCCCAGGCTAAGAGTAGGGGATATCTGCTGTTTTGTTGCATAGTTAGGAGTAAGCAGTATATAGCCCACCTGTTCGTTCACAAGAGATTATCCCCTGCTGATAAAAAAGAAGGAACAAGACGTGCCTGCTGGTTTTTTGAGAATGTTGACTGCCTTTGGTTGATTTTATCGCCTGCAGGAGGAACTTATTCATTGTCCTTTTCTTCTCGAGGGAGCTGATGAAGTGGTACTGAATCAAACTGAACTGCTCCTTATGCCTGGTTGAACACACAAGTTGACAACCACCATCACACACACACTGACATCTGCCTCACGTGTTATGTTTTGATCTGTTTATGTGTGTGGGAGGGGGATACGAGAGTAACTCCAGAACTGCAATGCATATTGTTCAAAATAAAGGAATGAAAAGTTACTAAATGTACAGTAAATAACCTTTAATTGAGGGAAATATATAACACTATTACCCTTATAATAATAATAGTAATAATAGAAAGATATAATGAAGAGGCTAGCCATTGATAGAGTAATTAATAACCGCTCGCTGATTATGTGAATTTAAGTGTTTAATAGCAATACCACTCATAAATATCCATGAAAATAGCATTTATATTTCTTTTATGAAACAATGGCACTATTATTTTAAGAGAGAATCGATATATGCTCATTATTACTATAAATATTTGGGTCAGCTGTTTAGTGAGCCGTTGAAAATAAACAAACAAACGATGAGTAAAGAGTAAAGACGACTACGACAGCATTGTTTGTTTATTATTGTCGAGTCTGAGTGTCGTTACTTAAAAGGTTAATTAATGATGCTTTCCACCTATAACACTGTGAAATAATGGTAAAGGTACAGAAGTGGACCTTACTGTATAATAGATATTTTACTGTCATTACCCACTATTTTGGACCATTCTAAGACACTTCGGTAAATATTGAATGAATTACCGTTATTGCGTACGTTTTTTCTACCTTCATTACCCACTTATTTAGACCATTCTAAGACTATTTTCTTCTATGGCATTTTCTCCGCAAATGCCCCATTTCCAAAATAGGGCATATTCAAATGGGGCATTTTGAAATTAGCCTGACCTTACCTGACCTGACCTAACCTAACCTAGACCGCATCAGACTACCGGGACCTAACCTGGGCAAACTACCGTGACCTAACCTGGGCAAACTACCAGGAAATAATCGTGATAAAGTACAATAAATGACAGGGGTAAAATACTGGGACCCAGCCGGATCTGGCAACACTGCTACAAAACGGTAATTCTTTCAATAAATACCCACTTTTCTTCTATGGTTTTTCTTCCTCAAATGCCCCGTTTTCGAGATATGCCCCATTCCCAATACCCATAGAAACATGGGGGGCCCGATGGGAATCGGGGGTTGACGGGTTGGGGAAACACGCATTTTACTATTGTTCTGCCTTTATAATACACTTCCTACAAATGAGAATTATAGTAACAATATGGTATCAAGTGAGTTCCCCTAACGTGTCGAGCTCCAAGCGACCCTTAGGGTCGCTTTCCACTCCTTTTTTGCGTGCCGGAGCTCCGGCCTACGGCCTTCACTCCTGAATTGCCCATAAAATAAAAAAGGGAATGGCAAATCCGTCGTTGGCGTGGGATACAGTTTTTGTATACGTATTTCATTGTTGATGGGCTATCGTAAATTAAGGTAGGAAGTGTATTATAAAGGCAGAACAATAGTAAAATGCGTGTTTCCCCCACCCGTCAACCCCCGATTCCCATCGGGCCCCCCATGTTTCTACGGGTATTGGGAATGGGGCATATCTTGAAAACGGGGCATTTGAGGAAGAAAAACCATAGAAGAAAAGTGTCTTAGAATGGTCCAAAATAGTGGGTAATGACAGTAAAATATCTATTATACGGTAAGGTCCACTTCTGTACTAAAACCGAAATAATTGTTGTATTGCCAATGTCTGACGAATTTAATGTATTTTGAAATTATTAACACATTTTGGTGAATTGGAAGGCTACTGATTCCTCCAAACCAAACTATCCCACCAGACGGATCCCATGTTATTGAGGGTGTGTGTTTCCTGTGATATATTGTAGTTTGGAGGAATCAGTAGCCTTCCAATTCACCAACTAGAAGACCTAATCTTATAGTATATAGTTAGTTAATGGTTTTGCTATTTTTTCTTTTAATTATTATTATTTTCTTTTTTTATTACTGTTATTATTATTATAAGGTGATAAATAAAAATGGACTATATAGCATTACATACTTAACCAGGCCATATTTAAGAACCTTTTTGGTGGTGCATACGACAGCTTGGTACCCGCATGATACGATGGCTCTATAAACTTACAACAGAGCCATCGTGGCGGTCCCAAGCCGTCATCAACACCATGGATGTACGGAGTAATTTCATTTGTTTGTAGGCAAATAAAAAAAATTGTTAAATACATAATTGTACTGTAATGTATTTTATATATTTATTTGTATGTGTATTTGTTTATTCATTGTTTATTTTATATGTTTATTTACAGTATATATATATCTGTTCATATACAGTATTTATTTATATGTTTATTTACAGCATTTATTTAATTACAGTATATACCATATGTATTAATTTGTTCATTTAGAGTATTTAGTAATTTGTTATATATTTATTCATATTCAGTATTTATTTATTTGTTCATTTACAGTATTTATTAATATGTTATTTATTTATTTATTTATTCTTTTACAGTATTTATTTGTTTGTTCATTTACAGTATTTATTTGTTTGTTCATTTACAGTATTTATTGATTTGTTATTTGTTTGTTCATTTACAGTATTTATTTATTTATACTTTTATTATTTTCAGATTGTCATGTTTGGGAGGAGGTTACTGTCCTATACACTCCAGTCTCTCGGCCACACCAAGAGAGACATTACCAAGCTCAGGACCGGCTGTGGTTCCCCAAGACACCATGGATTGTTATACTCCACTGGGGATGGGGACGGATGGGACGGGGCCGGACAGGACGACTACGAGGCTTTGCGTGCACGGAATGCCGGTGACGATGTGGAAGAAGACACGATAGAAGCTGAGATGATGTACTTCTTGGGAGAGACTGAGAGTGTTCCATTGCGAGAACCTGAGAAATATGGCACAAAGCAGACTCCCATAAAGCAGTGTTTGGCATACACGAATAAGAGACTCTTTGGCCCCCTCCTTGAGACTGCACAAGAGAAGAGGAGGAGGATGAAGATGGAGAAGAAGACAAATGTCGGACAAAAAGGGAGCGGTGCTGGAAAATTGAGTAAATCTACTAAGGCCGGAAAAGCATCGGAATTGCGCGCCAACCCATTAATTTACCGATCAGAAAATGCTCACCTGGTCGGCTTCGTGCCCGGTGACAAGACTCGGCAACTTTCACGACTCGTCAAACACGTGCCGACTGTGGTGCTGAAGTTCTCGCAGCCTGGTGACGATGATAAAGATTTTGCTGCAAATTCACGTACTGGAAACTTGATTATTAAAAAGCCTGCTACCCGGTATCCCATTGTGGTTAAAGAAACTTCATATATTGAAAATAAGCCTAGAAAACTTGTAATTACATCATGGAATGAATGTAAAGAGAAACAAAGTACACCTTCCTCTGTTTCTGTTGATAATGTATCGAGTTTTAAGCAAGAAATTACACCCCTTTCAGAATTAAATACAGATAATTCTTTAGTAGGTAATAATGTCCATACTGACAAACAATTAGATCAACAAAGCCATAATATAATTGATTCCCCAGGTCATGTTGAAAGTGAGGCATCATGCATATTTATTGATAATTCCAATTTTGCAGCTGTCCCAAAGTCAATAAATATCAACACTTTATTAAATTTTCCCCTTTACCGAAATACCTTGTCTATTTCTCATTCATCTAAAACAAACAGTCAGAGTACAGACACAAAACCAAACATCTCAACCATCGGAATATTTGATGGTGGATATCAGAAGCTTCCCAGTGTTAGAAAGATCCTTGATGCCACCATGCCTGCAGCAAACAGGATAGCACTAGAGAAATGGAAAGTAAAGATGATTAAACAACTTGGAGAAGAAGGGTTTGAGCAGTACAGGAAAGGTGTGTGTTAGCTAATCTTTCAAAATGTTGTGTACGGTATTGTATTATATATCTGTACAACTGGTTCAGTACAGTACACTTAATGAGAGTAATTTACTTGTATGAATGAGTATGTTGGTTGTGGAAAATGCAGCTGTAATGTGTAATGTTTTTTTTTTTAATATTGCTATTATAAAGATGAAAATTATATACAGTACAGGTACTGTATACAGAATACTATACTGTATATACTATACTACACTGTCTTTCTATTTAGTAATCAATTTCTTCTCTTGCATTTCTCTTCGTGTATAATTATGGACTACTACTTTTATCACACCCCAGCTAAATTATGACCTCGCTGTTGCTCTGCTTGATAATTTTAATATAATTCAATCAATTATATCACGCCCCATCAATCGGCCACAGGGTTGCTGGACCGTGGTAACCTCCTCCACGGGTGCATCCACTCTGAGCTGAGCGGTGTTACCCCTTCAGTAGAGGAGCTGCCCACCATCCAGGGTATGTGGACCAGCCTGAGGACAGTGCTGCCTAATGTATCCGATGTACAGGTCCTGGAAAGTCGACTCATCCACCCGTACCTTCATTATCAGGGCGCCCTAGACTGTGTGGGGATGTATAGGTGGGTACATTATTTTCTCTTCTTATATGGGGCTGAGCAGGTGTGTATAAAATTCTGGTCATCTTGTGTGTGGTTCAGCAGGTGTACAAAATTTATCACGGTCTTTTTGGGGTTCTGGAGATGCTTATAATATTCCATTCTTCTCTACAAATACACATTCTTCTTATGAGCTCTCCACGTACTTGTTTGAGGTTTGAGGTTTTGCTGGTGTGTACAATATTCCATTGCTCTTGTTAAGATATACTGTATAATATAATTTGTGTGTGTGGTGCACTTTGTACTCAGGAAATGTGTGGCTCAACACCGACCGACATTTAAGTGCTGATGAAGTCATAGTTATTGGATACATTTTATGATACTATTCAAAAGTGCCAAAATAAAGTTTCAGAGTTGTTAGCTTTTGAATGATATAATATCACATATATTACTTTTATAAATTAGGCTGCCAGTAACTTATAAAGAAATACAAACAACGTATCCTGAATTAATATTTATAATTGTACATACAGAGGAACCCCAATGCTGATTGAATGGAAGACATCCAGTAAACCCAAGCTGTCTGTGAAATCCATGTTTGATGACCCCATACAAGTTGCTGCCTATCTTGGGGCCCTCAACTATGATGAAAACTATCACCTTCCCTTTCAAGTAAGTTTTGTGATGCTTGAATACATAACATACCATACAGCTGCTGTAATGTTATAGTGTATAAGTTATTTGGTACTAAGATGATGCAACACAAGAAAATAGACAAACAATAGGAAACAGGAATATGGAACAAATCAAAATTAATTATAGAGGGAGTAGAAACATACACAACAAGGGAATGAACACAACAATGGGGAAGTAACAATGAATTAAACTTCCTTTTCCCTACAACAGGTAGAGTTTGTCATCCAATAAGGGTAAGGCTTCACAAATGAATAGCCACAAAAATGAGAAAATATAGAGGGTGTACAGTATTAATTTTCCTTGTGCATAGAACAAGCAAAATATTTATTCTAATATCAGTAAGACTTCACAAAGGAGTGGACAGTATTAAATTTCCTCTTCCCTATAACAGGCAGAATATGTCCTCCAACAAGGGTAACACTCCAATAAGGGGGTGAATTAATTTTCCTATTGCATACAACAGTCAGAGTACAATATGTCTTCTTATAAGTGTAAGACTCCAATAAGGGGGTGAATTAATATTGCCTTTCCATTATAACAGGCTGAGTGTGCGCTTCTGGTGGTGGCGTATGACTCAGGTCTGCCGGCCACCATACACACACTCACCCGGGACCACTGTGAACACTACTGGCATCTGTGGCGCTCTAGACTCATGCAGTTCTGGAGACAACATGAGGAGAACAGTACAGATTCTGGGACGAGTGGAACAGGGGGAAATTAAGGGGAGAAATTCTGTTGGTAAATTGGAAGGTCTATGATTCCTCCAAACTATACCAAGAAACAGATCCCTTTTCAGTACCATTGAGGGTATCTGTTTTCTGGCATAGTAAGGAGGAATCAGTAGCTGTCCACTTTGCCAACAAGAGAATCTCCTCTAAGAGAGCCGGTATTGGAATCCCAGACTCCTGGAACTGGAGAAACGATCTACAGTGGAACCTCACACCAAAGGAACTTTAAAAAGGTCCATGTAGGCTAGTTGGTGCATGACTTTGGAGATCTTTAATAGTAATTGCCATCTAACAGCACTTTAACACAAAGGGAGTGTGTTTCATGGTACAGTCTGGAAGAATCGGTAGCCTTCATTCCTCTGCATAATTACAAGTCCTACACCTTTATAATATTATTCATACAGTGGTTCCTTCAGTTCACCAGCCTGGGCTTCTACTGCCAGCTGCTCCTCATAAACTTTAATTAAGGAGGATCTCTACACTTATAACTACTGTATATCCAAATTTTTAAGTGTTTGTTGTACTGTACTTCAATGATACCAATATATGAATGAATTTTATCATAATTCAGAAGAATGAAAAAGAAATTGCGTTTAACTGTATTTTATAATCATAAAATAATTTATTTGTTTAAATGGAAAAGATATCTAAGGTGGATGATCTTTATCCTTATGACAGTACCATATGTTAGTTGGATACCGTGTTCACAAACCAACAAACACTAAAATAAAACCTATTACCTTTGTGAACTTGTTCATTATACTATTGTAGCCCTTCCTTCAAACCTATTACTAAGGTATAAAATAACAAATAGAGAAAGTATACTTAGGTACAGTACCTGAAAATGTCTAGTTACTGTACTTCTCTTATAATGTTCAGCTTTTGTGAACATATTTTACGTTCTTCCCCACCAGCCCCAATCACTTATCACAAACATTCATGGAAAATATTACAATAACAAGACTAGTGAGCTTAAAAGAAGATACTGTGAAATTATTGTGTAAGGGACCGTTGAAAAGGCTAACTCTCCACTGTCTAGGTACTAACATGCTAGGTAGACGAGCATTACTGCCAAACATGAAGAATTATTCCCAGATCAAGGAAATCTGAGACAAATGGTTGAAGGTGCTCTCGATTTGGGAACCTTTTGGGAGGTGTGAATTGTATACAGTAGTATCGAATGTAACTTAACACATAATAACAAATTTGAGTATATATGAAAAGTGATTACAAAAATAAGGGCTGAAATGATGTATTTACAGTAATAGAAGACATTCTAACTGAAGATATGTATGATTAGAAGTATAATGAAGTGACAGTCTTGGTATATTATTATGATTTGACATGATATTATTTGGTATCAGCCTTCTCTTCATTTTTTCCCTGCATAAATATTAATTATAGAGTGCTTTATTCTTCTTTAATAATGAAGAAACTAGAACTCTAAGAATATAATTATATGGGGAATTCTTGGAAAATTTTGCATAGCGTGTTGGGGAATTATTCTGGGGTACACGTGTTGGCATCACTATCATAAGGAAACGTGTGTGGTGTAAAGTGAAGTGCAGTGTTGCCATGTGCAGGAATATTTCTCAGTTTTAAGGAATTTTGAAAGGGAAATTATATAAATATTGTTCAAGAGTGAACGGAGAAATTTCTACCAGACGAAATATCAAAATGGTAAATGAACGACTACCTTCAAGAGTAAACAGAGAATTATTCAGGTAAAAAGGGAAATACTAAAGGTGAGGTTAGGGAAATTTTGTAAAGCAGACCTGGCAACACTGGTGAGGTGAGGTGAAGGCTCCATGACAGATATAAAAAAAATGGATAGAAACTGTATTTAACACTTACCAAGCAAAGCACCATCCATCATCTGCCAAGTCATCAACAACATAAACTTCATAACAGCGCCCACGTGTGTAAATATATGTATGTGTATGTGTGTGCGACAATATGATCCAAGTTTCCCAGTGCCTCAGTAACACTATTATGACCTTAGTTTCAAGTTGCTTCAGTGACAGTATGACCTAAGTTTCCCTGTGCTTCAGTGATGTATGACCTAAGCTTCCCTGTGCTTCAGTGATGATATGTATGACCTTCGTTTCCCCGTGCTTCAGTGACCTAAATTGACCTAACACAAACGAAGGCTGAGGGAGGTGATGAAGGAACCAACCAACCATCCATCCATCCAGTGACCAAGGTAAGAATAATACAGTTGAATAATAGTACTAAACGCGGTATTATTAATTTTGGGGCATTGTGTGATGTAGTCAGAAAATTGAGTTCTTCAATTATTGCCACGAAACACACACACCTAAATGGTAGGAACTTGTTTAGTGGCATAGTCAAGAGGAATTAAAAGCCTTCGATTCGATTTCCATACACGATCACAGGGTAGCCTACTTAAAAAAAAAAAAAAGGCTGCTCGGCACTCAATTTGTATTATATTGAAAAGGAACGAAGAACTTTTCCCTCATTTAATAATACCACCACAAATGTTACACTAGACTGTAAAGATTATGTTGCCATTGAATATATTTACTAAGAGAAAGCAATTAATATTATATGCGAACAATTGGTTAGGTTAGGTCACAGCTCACCACGTCTTGGCTATTATTATCTGCGTGTACAATAATCATGTGTAGATGCATTGTTCGATATGTATGTTAATATTATGGCAGTATTGGGAGTTCAGGGACTTATTTCATTTGAGCAAGGATCACGGGAAGTTCAAATACAGAATACAGTACTTTTTTTTTATGCAACGATTTTTATTAGCATATTCTGAGGCTTTGGTTTATTTACTGTTATTGTTTGGTGGACTCTGTAACCCTCCAATTCACCAACAACGAATTACAGTGTACCTTGAAATATGTGGATAGAGAAAGTGCAACTAGGCTACTTTGTAAACCATTTTCAACTTGACGCATTACTATTATTATGGAAGAGCCTGCAGACAGTTAGCCCCTGTTTGCTGATGACGTTTCTGATTGGTCCAGCCAGCACATCCAGTAAGTGCGTCTATGATTGGTGGATACAAGTATTTATTCATTATAAATATAAGGTCTACTAAACTTACGATAGCGATATGTGGTGTAGTGAGTTAGATCGCCTGAGAAGAATGTTGTGCTTGCTGGGTTAGAGGCTCCGAAAGGCACACAATTATATTTTTAATGGAAATTTCCTGACATAGTGATTGTCCCTGACGTTGGGTTAGGTTACGTTAGATTTAGTTAGGTTAGGGTAGTTAGGCTTGGTTTGGTTAGATTTGATTTGGTTAGACTTGGTTAGGTTAGATTAGGTTTGGTTAGGTTAGATTAGGTTTGGTTAGGTTAGGTTTGGTTAGATTAGGTTAGGGTGGAGAGAGCGGGAAGGGAGATACAATTAACCAATCACAGACGCACTTAGCCTACTGGATATGCTGGCTGGACCAATCAGAGACGTCATCGGCAAACAGGAGCCAACTGTTTGAAGGCCCATCCTATTATTATTATTATTAGCAAGAGCGGTGCCGTTAATTTTCTGAATAACAATAACAAAGTGTTAAATTCGTTTCGGGCTGTTACATTCCGTTATTGTGTTTCAGGTTGAATGGAGAGCGATCAAGGGCTCTTTATTGCATTATTTTGTTATTTCTAGTTTGTGTTTGTTGCATCAATGTTTACCTGTGGATACATACATACATACATACATACATACACAAGGCCTGCCTCTGTGTTTTCAAGGGGTGCGCACACGCTTGCATTTTTCAGGTTTTACATGTTTTTTTTTTACTCTCTCTCTCTCTCTCTCTCTCTCTCTCTCTCTCTCTCTCTGTTAGGGGACATTTAAAAAACCGCTATATAGGAAACCTTGAACAGTGTGTGTGTGTGTGTGTGTGTGTGTTGAGGGGACATTGGAAAAAGTCGTTTGAAATGCATATTAAACGTGGGCGAGTGCTCCTTCAATTTGCTTTCCTCTTTTCCAAATTTTCACCAACGCGCTGAGTTTAAACAGAAGCAAAACGCATACAAATAGATAGATGTATATAGACAGAGACAACGCGATAGGTTTGTGTGTGTGTGTGTGTGTGTGTGTGTGTGTGTACTTTGCTTAGTTGTACTTCATTGTATTTCAAAGGTACGGTGTGTGTATGTGTGTGTGTGTGTGTGTTACATATTGTGCTTAACCTATTGTATTTATATAACAAAATTAATGTAAATAAATGAATGAAGATAAGTAAAAGAAGGAAATGAATACATAATTTATAAAAAAAAAGGAAGTAGGAAGGAAGGCATGACGGAAGTGCAAAAGAAAGTAAACACATAAAGAAAGGAAGATGTAAAGTAAATAAAGAAAAGAAAAAAGAACAGCAACTTTAGAAATAGAAGTTGAGGGCAGATAGAGTCAGAAAAAAAAAAAAAAAATGTCAGACTCAAACCGAAGCGAAAACTCAGAATTTAAAGTTTTGTCGCATCTGACCTTAACCTACACAAGCTGAGTTAGTTGGTTGGTTTGTTGGTTTGTTTTTGGTTGGTTGGTTGGTTTTTAGTTTGTTTGTTTCGGTTGGCTGGTTAGTTTGATTTTGGTTTGGTTGGTCGGGTTGATTGGCTGATTTGAATAGTTGGTTGATTGGTTGGTTGGTTGGTTGTTTGCAGATTAAATAGTTTGTGAACTGGTGAGTTAGATTGATGATATATATATATATATATATATATATATATATATATATATATATATATATATATATATATATATATATATATATATATATATATATATGTTTTGTAAATGTAATGCAATACGTGATAATTTACAGCAAAACTTTACACAACCACGTCACTTTCAAACAGTTTGGGCTGCAGAGATTAGGAAATGGTATAGCCTGTAGTGTCTTCTCTTGAATATTTGACGCAAGCTCTGTATAAGGAATACTTTGGGTACAACAGAGCACCTGGATTCCCCCAAAGTATGCCAGGACACAGGACCAGATGAACAAACACACTGGTGACCTGTTGGCTGGAATACTCTGGAGGAATCAGTTGCTCCAGATTTACCAACACTGTAGTTCTCCTCTCATTTGGATCTCCAGAAAATGCGACAAAAAAGTTGAGGTCGACTGTCCGAGAATGTCAGACTGATTTATTGAGGCGTCTTGAGTGTTGGGGGGACACACACACACACACAGGTAGGAGTATGGACGCACACTATCTTATTGGAATTCGTTTACAAAGGCGCACAGAAAATCGCGTATAAAAGTGAGAGAGAGAGAGAGAGAGAGAGAGAGAGAGGAGAGAGAGAGAGAGAGAGAGAGAGAGTTTTACATAAAAACACAGACCACAACAGACATTACGGTCCACACGAGGTGACCTATTTGAAGGTTACTGGTAGAGAATGAATACTCCCCAGTGATAGTCGTAGATAAGGATAGCAAAGTAGAAGGCTCTCTACCCACCCTCCACTCTCTCCGGCCTGCATATTATCCAAGTCTGGCTGGCTACCCCTTACTGCTGGGCTAAAATCCCGGCGGTTGGAAAGAGAATAACGTTTGGGTTATAACGATAAAACCAACCATGGGATAATCTTTGAAATAGTTTCATTCTCTTTCCCAGCTTATTATACCTAAAATAAACATAATCTAACCTGACCTAACCTAACCTAACCTAACCTAACCTAAAACTGGACCTAACCTTAACCTAACCAAATCAAGCACTGACATATACCCTTCCAGACTTGGATAATATGCCTCCGGCCTGGGCCTTACAGGGAATAATGTCAGAAGTCAGAACCTTGTGGGGTTGGCAGAAATACTCCACAAGGAAATTTTATAGGAAAGAAAGAAAGTAGTCGAAATTTGGCTAACTCGCCACCTGTAATGAGCAAAATTATTCATTAGTGAACATTGTAAGTCGGGGATTAGACGCAAGGTGTTTATCTAAGCGACGTTTAAAGCTGTCTACGGTGTTACAGTGTATTACGTTACGGGAAAGCCCATTCCATAAGTTGACGACTGGGTTAAAAAAGAAATTCTTGGATTCGTGTGAGTTAAAAGATTTACCTATGATGAGAGAGAGAGAGAGAGAGAGAGAGAGAGAGAGAGAGAGAGAGAGAGAGAGAGAGAGAGAGAGAGAGAGAGAGAGAGAGAGAGAGAGAGAGAGAGAGAGAGAGAGAGAGAGAGAGAGAGAGAGAGAGAGAGAGAGAGAGAGAGAGATACGAGGACAAAAAAAAGAGATAGACATACTGAAAAATAAACGGAACAGGTAGAAAAAGAAACAAAACCGTGGCACACAAACTGAGGCAAAGGCTGGAATAAAAGAGAGAAACACACGAGAAAAGAGTAAAGGAAGTCATGGTGTTGGTGGTGGTGGTGTTGTTGGTGTTATTGTTGTTGTTGTTGGTGGTGTTATTGTTGGTGGTGAGTGAATAAATTGGTTAGTGATGGGTAAAATGACAGAATATGAGAGAGAGAGAGAGAGAGAGAGAGAGAGAGAGAGAGAGAGAGAGAGAGAGAGAGAGAGAGAGAGAGAGAGAGAGAGAGAGAGAGACAAATAGAGAGAGAGACAGACAAACAGACATAAAAATATATAGGTAAGAAGGACAGAGAAAAGACATACATACATACATACATCCAGCGAGCGTTGAGACGAATAGGATAGGGAGTGAATCAATTCGTCAGAGCGGGTCCATAAATGGTTTGTCCAGGTCGCTTTGCATGACAAGTTGTCTTGACGAGTCTCCTGGTCACTCTCTCTCTCTCTCTCTCTCCTCTCTCTCTCTCTCTCTCTCTCTCTCTCTCTCTCTCTCTCTCTCTCTCCTATATTTATTTGTCTGTGTATGGTACCTGACTCTTTTCTCTCATATATCCAACTGTCTATCTTATTTTATATTCATATGCTTCATAGTGATAGCAGCATTATGTTGGTAGTAGTAGTAGTAGCCTTAGTAGCAGCAGTAGTAGTAGTTGTAGTTGTAATAGTAGTAGTAGTTAGTAGTAGTAGTAGTAGTAGTAGTAGTAGTAGTATTGGTTAGTCTCATGGGTTGTACAGAACAGACAAGTCCACTGATGAAGCCAAGATGATGCTGCCTTCCTGGGGACACTCCTTCATTCACTCACTCATTCATTCATTCTTTTCTTTCTTCCATGGGGACACTTCTTCACTCCTTCCTTCCTTTTTTCCTTCCTTCCTTCCCTGGGGACACTTCTTCCTTCCCTCCCTCACGCCTTCCTTCCTTTTTTCCTTTCTCCCTTCCTTCATTTTTTCCTTCCTTCCCTCACTCTTTCCTTCCTTTTTTCCTTTCTTCCTTCCCTGGGGACACTACTTCCTTCCTTCCCTCACTCTTTTCTTCCTTTTTTCCTTCCCTGGAGACACTTCTTCCTTCCTTCCCTCTCTCCTTCCTTCCTTCCTTTTTTCCTTTCTTGCTTCCCTGGGGACACTTCATGCTTTCTTCCCTCTCTCCTTCCTTTCTTCTTTCATTCATTTCTTTCATGCTTTCATCCCTATACTTCCCTCTCTTTCTATCATTCTGCTTTCTCTCCTTCCAATATAACTGCCTTTGCTGCCACTTTACACACACACACACACACACACACACACACACACACACACACACACACACACACACATCTCTGTTATGTAAATGTGCTTAATCTTGCGCCGGGGAGTGTGTGTGTGTGTGTGTGTGTGTGTGTGTGTGTGTGTGTGAAGGGGAGACTCCCAACTCAACCACCACATCTTTCATGTGGTGAGGAAGAAAATAAAACTGCATATGAGAGAGAGAGAGAGAGAGAGAGAGAGGAGAGAGAGAGAGAGAGAGAGAGAGAGAGAGAGAGAGAGAGATGAGTGTGAAGAATGGGGAAGTATGAGATGAGGTGAAAAGTCGGGGAGGTGAGGGGAATGAAAGGTGAGGGTGAAGAAGGGTAAGGGAGGGGAGAGAATGAAAGGTTAGTGAGTGAAAGGTGAGGGTAAAGGAGAGGAGAGAATGAATGGTTAGTGAGTGAAAGGTGAGGGTAAGGGAAGTGAGAGAATGAAGGTGAGAGGTGAGGGCAATGGGGGGATGGGAAAGCGAGTTTATAAGAGGTGAGGGTGAAGGAGGGGGAGGGAGATATGAAAAGTGAGGGTGAAGGAAAGAATGGAATGGAAAATGAAGGAATGAAAGGTGAGGTTGAAGGAAGGGTGGAGGAGAGGGAATGAATAGTGAGAGGTGAGAGTGAAAGAGGATAAAGAGGGAATGAGAAGTGAGAGTGAAAGAATGGAAGGAAGGAATGAAATCTGATGGTAAAGGAGGGAAGAGAATGAAAAGTGAAGGTATGAGTATGAGTGGTGAGGATAGGGAGGGAAAGAGAGGAGAAGGAATGAGAGGTGAGTGTATGAGAGGTGAGAGAGGAAAGTGAAAGAGGGGAGAGAATGAAAAGTGAAAGTATGAAAGCTGAGGGTATGAGAGGGGAAGAGAGGTAAAGGAATGAAAGGTGAGAGTGAAAGAGGGAAGAGAATGAAAAGTGGAAGTATGAAAGGTGAGGGTATGAGGGGTGAGGATAGGGAGTGCCACAGGGGGAGTGCCACGAGGGCCACCACCTGATTAGGGACAACATGACACGAATGTGGGAATCTGGGGGAGGGGTGGGGGGAGGGGGAAGGGGTCACTTTAGTCCAGGGGAAGGAAGGGGAGGACAGGATGAGAGGAGGGGAAAGGGGAAAGAAGGGTAAGAAGAAAGGGAAGGGGAGAAGAAAAGGGGAAAGAAGGAAGGGAAGGGGAGAAGGAAAGGGGAAAAAAGGGAAGGGGAAAGAAGAAGAAGGGTAAGAAGGAAGGGAAGGGGAGAGTAGGATGGGAAGAGGGGTAAATACAGTCAGATCAATGGGTGTGTTGCTTTGATAATAATAATAATAATAATAATCAATAATAATAATAATAAACAGAACAATAGTCATTCAAAAAGTTATATATATACTCTATACAACAACACATTCAAAACACCACATCACACCCCACCCCAACTTACCACATTACAACACAACACAACACAAACCCCAAACACCAACCAACCACGAGCAGCAACAACAACAACAACATCAACAACAACAACACAATATTTTACAATCAGCCAAATAAGATTGGGGGCAACACAGGAAAAACAGAGAGGGAAGGGACGAAGGGAGAAAGAAGAGAGAGAAAGGGAAAGAGAGAAAGAGAGAGAGAGGGAGGGAGGGAGAGAGAGAGAAAAAAACGTTCATCATGCCAGCCAGCAACACAAACAGTCCAACAACAACAACAACAACAATAACAACAGCAGCAACAACAACATTTTCCCCTCCTCCTCCTCCTCCTCCTCTTCTATTTGGGTTAACATGTGTGAGGGGTTTGTGAATGGTTGGTTGATTCGTTGGTTGGTTGATTGGTTGATTGGTTGGTCAGTTGGATGATGAATAGAATGTGTGTGTGTGTGTGTGTGTGTGTGTGTGTGTGTGTGTGTGTGTGTGTGTGTTTATATATCGTGGGACAGACAGGACGCAAAGAAAAGACCACGATTGCAGAACACAAGCAGAGAATAACGCAGAACAGAGGGCTACAGAGAGAGACAGAGACACAGAGAGAGGGAAGACAGAATAGAGGGCCACAGAGAGACAGGACATCAGGGGGCCATATAGAGAGACAGAGAAAAGACATTACAGAGAAACAGAAAAGGAGAAAAGACAGAACAGAGGCTCACACAGTGACAGAGAAGACAAAACAGAGAATGCAGGAATGTAGAACCACAGAGAGACAGAGAAGACAGAACAGAAACAGAGATATAAAAGACAGAACATTAAAAGGTAGGACCAGAAAAGGACCTCAGAGAGACAGAGAAGACAGAACAGAAACAGAGACATAAAAGACGAAACAGAAAAAAAGACAGAACAAGAAAAGATAGACCAGAAAAAGGACCCCAGAGAGACAGAGAAGACAGAACAGAAACAGAGACATAAAACACGAAACAGAAAAAAAGACAAGACCAGAAAAGGACTCCAGAAACCGACGCCTGGCCAACAGTGGGGAAGGGGTGGGGAAAGGCAAGGTTAGGAAGTGCGACAAACAACAACCAACGACGAGGAGGAGGAGGAGGAGGTCGCCCCCATCAACATTCCGACCCCTCCACTCACTCGACCAGCAAGACCCACCAATTTCTTTAGGCAGTGTGGGGTTGGGTTGGGTTGGGTTGGGGGAGGGAAGGGAAAAAGAAATCCTAAGTTCATTGCCTTTGTCTGTCCTACCTTCCTACCTACCTTACTTCCTTTTCTACCTACCTTCCTTCCTTCCTACCTACATATCTTCCTACCTACCTTCCTTCCTACCTACCTTCCTTCCTACCTACCTTCCTTCCTACCTACCTTCCTTCCTACCTACATATCTTCCTACCTACCTTACCCTACCTGCCTTCCTTCCTTCCTTCCTTCCTTCCTTCCTTCCTTCCTTCCTTCCTTCCTTCCCTTCCTTTCCTTCCTTCCTTCCTTCCTTCCTTCCTTCCTTCCTTCCTTCCTTCCTTCCTACTATCTTTCCTTCCTTCCTTCCTTCCCACCTTCCTTTTTTCCTTCATGGTGTTAACCTCGGGGGAGAAAAGGTAGGAATAGTGTGGGTGGTGTGTGTGTGTGTGAGTTGGGGGGGGGAAGGGAGTGTATGTGGGTGGGGTGGAGGGTGTGTTCGTTGTGGGTTGGGGGGGAGGTAGTATGTGTTGTGTGGGGAGGAGGGGAATGTGTGTAATGTGTTATGTGTGGGTGTATGTGTGTGTGTCGCGAGGGAATTTTATGTGTGTATGTGTGTGTTTGGTTTAATATTATGTCATTATTTGCACATATAATATTCTCTCTCACACATACAGTCACCCACCCTTATTCCCACACCAGTACCCCCCATTCCTCAAAGAAAATAAGGAACCAATAAATATGCATAAGTATCTCTACACATGATAAGCAGATGATAAAGACAGCCTTCAACGATCAGATAAGAGTTGCAGAATTATAGTGCACAAAACATGAGTATATATATTACACAGGGTATGTATGTAGGTAAAATGTGAGAGAGAGAGAGAGAGAGAGAGAGAGAGAGAGAGACAGAGAGTTTGTGTGTGTGAGAGTGAGTGAACGAGCGAGCGAGCGAGTGTGTGTGTGTGTGTTGTGTGTGTGTGAGTGAATGCGTGAGTGAGTGAGTGTGTGAGTGTGTGAATGTGTGTGTGTGTGTGTGTGTGTGTGTGTGTGTGTGTGAGTGAATGCCTGAGTGAGTGAAGCGTGTGAATGCGTACGTGTGTATGTGTGTTGTGTGTGTCAGTAGGGGTCGATCCTTGCCTAACAATACACGTCAATTAGCGACTCTATGGGAGGTCTCTCTACTTATCACCATCTATGAATATGGAGGAGTAATATAGTGATAAAAATACTCTCTTTCTTTTATTATTATTATTATTATTATTATTGTTGTTTTCTATCTCTTCCTTCTCTTTCAATCTCTTCTTTCTTTCTTTCTAATACTCTCTCTTCCTCCTTTCGTTTTAAGTCCCTCTCATTTTATTATTATTATTATTTTCTGATGTTCCTTATTTTTCTGTTGCTTTTGGTTTTCGTTCTCTCTCTCTTCCTCCGTTATTTTTTATACAGCACTCCTCTCTACTTTTATTCTGATTTTCTTCTCATTACTTCTCTGTTTTCTTGTGGTTTCCCTCTCTCCTTCCTCCTCTCTTTTTTTTCTCATACTCTCACCTTTTATTCTGATTTTTCTTCTCATTATTTTTTTTTTTTTTTTTTTTTTTTTTTTTTTTTTTTTTTTTTTTTTTTTTTGCTCTTTCTCTTCCTTCTTTCTTTCAGTAAACGTAATAGTAAATACAAACCTCGAAGCAATAAATATTTTCCACTACTCATCAATGACTTACCGTACGATTTTTAAACATCAGAATCTATATATAAAACAAGAATAAAAATAAACACGTGTTAATTAAGTAATCCTGTGATATAACCTAGATAAAATATTGGAGATAAACGAGTCCTTCAAATATTGCCACGAAACACACACACACCTATAATTATGGAAGGAGCTTGTTTCGTGGCATGGTCAGGAGGAATCAGAAGCCTCCAATTTTCATACACAATCACAGGGTCCTTAAGGGGAGGGTAGGTAATAGTTTTGGTATTTTTGGAGATCATGATTTCTCCAAATTATTCCGGCAAACAACAGGACACCATTATTTTGTTCATACGCTCCTGTTTCCCGTCATACTGCAGAGGAATCAAGGTGCTTTAATATACCAAAACTTTACTCTCACCTTAAGATCCATAACGTGTCAAAACGCCTATTATTTATTGTCTGAATTGTTTGTTTAGGATTCGAATATAAATGAGGTCAGTTTTAGGTCAAATTAGGTCACGTGGGGGTAGTCAGGTCAAGAGTTAAGGAGCTAGAGAGGAGGGGGGGGGTGGCAAGGGGTGGGGGGGTGAGGGGGTGTTCTGAGAGTGTCATTAAGGCCACAAATGGCAAGTGACTGGCCGTGAAAAAGGTTCAGAGGGATTAACATCATACTAATCTAAAAGGAAGATTACTGGTTACACAATGAGGGGGAGGGGAAGGGCAGGGGGGAGCAAGGAAGAAATAAAAAGGGGGTAGGAAGGGAATGGCAGGGAGATAGGATGGAGGGATTAAAGGACAGGAAGGAGGGAAAGGGGAGAAGGAGGAGAGAAGGGAGAAAGGAGGATGGAAGGGAAGGGAAGGGAGTTAGGAAGGAGGGAAAAAGGGTAGAAAGGAGGAAGGGGGTTAGAAAGGGAATGGGATGGAGGTAGGATGGAGAGAAGGGAGTTAGGATGGAGGGGAGGTGAGGAAGGAGGGGAAAGGGAGGGGAGGGAGAGAGGGAAGGGAAAAGAGAGAGAGGGAGGAGTGGTATGGTTGGGTGAGGGGAAGGAAGGATGAGGAAGTTTTAACCAATCATACATCCATACAACACAAACATACACATTACATAGATAATCACACCCACACACACACTCCAATCTCTCTCTCTCTCTCTCTCTCTCTCTCTCTCTCTCTCTCTCTCTCTCTCTCTCTCTCTCTCTCTCCTCTCTCTCTCTCTCTCTCTCTCTCTCTCTCTCTCTCTCTCTCTCTCTCACACACACACACACACACACACACACACACACACACACACACACACACACACACACACACACACACACACACACACGAAAACAATGGAGTCATGAGAAGAAGCAGGCAGGCAGACAATGAGATGCAGATAAAAGTACAGGGAACCAGTACAGTATTCAGCCAACCAAACCAGGGCTAGGAATGCACACCACACTGCTTCCAAGTTATTACTCCTGTTATACAGCTGGGGTGGCCGCTTCCCTCACACACACATGCATTTCCTACACACACACACACACAGACATGCTTTTCCTACATACACACACACACACACATGCTTTTCCTACATACACACACACATTTCTACACACACACACACACACACACACACACACACACACACACACACACACACATATGCATGCATTTCATATACACACATACATGCATTTCCTACACACACACACACACACACACACAACACACACACACACACACACACACACACACACACACACACACACATATGCATTTCCTACGTACATGCACACACTTGCACACACAGGAACTTGATTCATTTCTGCGCACACATGCGCACTCGTTCACAACCCACACCCACGCACGCACGCATACACACACATGCATATCTTCATACATACATACGCACACATTAATAGGCTCATCTACGTGTACAT
>JAWQEG010003405.1:40000-102031 GCA_033782935.1 Petrolisthes cinctipes | reverse complement strand
GCATCCATCTACCTCCTCTCCTCTCCTCACCTCACCCCACCTGGCTTGCTATCACCCACCGCCTCCAGACTTCCCTTTCCACCCTCCTAACAGGTGACAGCATCTCAGAGTAAAAAAAACATGATATTAAAATTTCCTTTCCTCGTGTCCCACCAATAACAAGAATTTTCACTTTCAAATTACATACCTGAGAGAGCGTGCCCTGGTGATGGTGATGATGGTGGTGGTATTACATGTAGGGGTAAGTATGGTGGTGGTGGTGGTGGTGGTATTGTAGTGGTGGTTGTGGTGATGGTGATGGTGATGATGATGGTGTTGGTGGTATTACTGGTAGGGGTAGAGATGTTGGTGGTGGTGGTGGTGGTGGTGGTGGTTGTCGTGGTGATACTGATAGTGGTGGTTGTGGTGATGGTGGTAATGGTTGTGTTAGTGTTGAATCCAGGTAAGGATGGGGGTAGTGAATGTGGATAAGGTGGAGGTGGAGGTGGTGGTAGTGATAGTGAAAATGGTAGTGGTAATAACAGTGGTGGTCCTCGTGTTGTTGTAAGGGTATAGTGAAAGATTAGAGCTACATGACACTGCGTATATATAGTACATCAACAAACACATTAATAATACATATTGTACTTAAGGCATGAATTCTATTGCTTTTCTTTGACTGACGGTAAATTTCCACCCCCGATATTATTACCAGGCATATGATCGGCTGATGGGTGACGTTTTACTTCTTGGTGGGGAAGCTTCGACCAGTCACGGGTTGTCTTTGAGATATCGGCTGCCCTCCCCCCCCCCTCCCCAAGCTCCCTGATAAAAGAAAAAAAATTGGGGTGAGGACTCTTTATTAGTCTAAATAGAACTCGATTTTCTTCTCCATTGCCACTACTTACCCACCAATCGTTCCCTTCTCTCCTTGTAAATTATAAATCCCGAAAGTTAAGACCTGTGAATTCGAGGCACCACTACAGCTCTCTTCTATTGATGATATTACCACGTAATCAAAAATTAAATTTCTCGATTTCAAATTATAGGAAAGAAACATTTGCAACGGTGGGTGGAAACGCGGGAGTAAACAAAAGGGTACTGTGTTTTCTTTTACCCATAAAAAAAATATATATATACAGGTAGTTATATATTTAATTTATTATTTAATTATATTATAAATAATAATTTATGGTTTCTATTTCGTCCATCAGTATTTCTCTCGCAGGGTCGCCTCCTTCTTCCACTTACTCAACGCTTTTCAGTAGCGCAAGTGTTTTACACAAGAAAAAACGAAGCGCGGGCCCATTTCACAAGACACGCCCGAAACACAATAGCCTCTCGTACCTCCACCATTTTCATGGGCGTAGGTCCACAAAGAGACAGGTCATCAACTTGTGAACGCAGATACACACAAACACGCTCGGAAACGCTATTCCCATCCAAAAACACTTGGATAAACATTCGCATAGACACGCTAACATGCAGGCAGACACGCACATGCACTGTAGCCAAGGCAGACACCTTCAAAATACATGTGTAAACTCTCGACAGTCACACACACCTAAACAACACCGTCACACGTAAACAATTCGCCAACCCAATCACACTCAAGTTAACTCAATGAATAAACAGAAACGCTAAATATAAATACACACATATATGCAAAAACACTTGTACCGGTACTGTACTTTCGGTTGCTAATGTTCTGTCGCTTCACCTAACTCTTACTGAAGGATGATCTAAACTCTAAAGGACAATCATTGAAAAAACCCATTCATCAAAAAAATTAAACACTTCTCTGGTGCTTCAGTTTTATGTTTCCGTACCTTAGAAAATGTCTCAGCAGATGTAGCGACGGGACTTATTCCAACGTTTGTACACTGACAGCCCCACTCTTCACTCAGTCCACATAAACTCGCCTATACAGTACAGTAAACTATTAAATCACCAACCCTCTCAACCCAACCTTCAACTCTAACATCTCATGAACGTAACTCATTCACTCAGTCAACTAATGCTTCAACTCACCCAACTCACTAATTCACTCCACCAACCCATGCACACTTCAACCCATCTCCCAACTCACCCCACCAACATACCCAATAAACCTTCCCATCACCTCCAATCTCAACCCAACATTCCGTAGGCTCTCTCTGTACAGGATATATCTCTCATATTTCCCACCTATTGATGTTATATCCAAGGCATATTATTTCCCCCAACCTTTACTGGCTGCCACTGTGATACTGTCGAGGTTTGTGGGTGTCGGTGTTGGTGTACTATTAGCCACAAGAATTCGTAAACACGCTGTTGATTTCGAGGGTTTACAACATATAGGAATATGTAAGACTATGTAACTGCAATATAACATCATTATTTGGTTTGTTGCAAACTCCTTCTAACTCCATACCACAACTTCTAACAACCCTGATACACCACACTATTACAGCTAACACTGAACCTTTATCAACCATAAAAACCTGTCAACTATGCTGCACCACTTTCACTTAAAAAGCAACAACCCTCACACACCACACTTGCCTTGAAAAGTCCACACTATGTGGTTTAGTCCAAATATACAGTCACATGTTAAAGTCCTGTCGCCCCTGCTGCTTTACTTGACAGAGTGATATTCGTAGATCAGAGAATGAGCGCTGCTACTAATGAGCATATTCTTGCCAACAGCAGCTTTCATTCTCGGAGAGGCTACAGGACTTTGGCATGTGAGTATACAGCTATCATAGCAATTCACTGTACCACAAAGGTCTCACACCACACCAGTCTTCACACACACACACCAGTCCTCATACACACCAGTCCTCATACAACACCAGTCCACACACACACACACACACACACACACACACACACACACACACACACACACACACACACACATATACACACCAGTCCACACACCACACCAGCCCTCATACACACCAGTCTTCACACACACACCAGTCCTCACACCACACACACACCAGTTCTCACACACACACCAGCCCTCATACACACCAGTCCACACACACACACACACACACCACACACACACACACACACACACACACACACACACACACACACACACACACACACACACACCAGTCTTCACACACACACACACACCAGCCTCATACACACCAGTCTTCACACACACACACAGACACACACCAGCCCTCATACTCACCAGTCCACACACACACCAGCCCACATACACACCAGTCCACACACACACCAGCCCACATACACACCAGCCCTCACACCACATTAGTCCTCACACCACACCACCAACCCATCCTTCATTTACTCGTGTCAGCCAATCCCTCCCTTCCCCTACACCCGAGTAACCAGATTATAGGGCAAATTGCGTGATATTATGTGGTGGCCGTGTGTGAAGGGGGACCATAAATTGTGTGGATATAATGAAGTGGAAGTGGGTGTGAAGGGAACTTGTTAAGTATTACAATAACACCTACACATGTATAACATAGCCGTAAGAACTTAGGCGTACACATGTGTAGCGTAAGCAGGAACATTCTGCACTATACGTATACATGTACAGAGTAATTACACAGGAAATTGCAATCACACAACATTGCATGTGCACAGGGAGACAGGCACACACTCTTGCATGCACATACGGTACGCACTAGACACACATACACATTCCACTGGAAAATTATTTATCGTACAAACCGTGCCAAACACAAAACACAACATTTTTATTTATATAGATGTGTACCGATATCGAATGAAAAAAATAAACAGACACAAAGAAGTGAACCTCTGCACAGCGTATAACAAAGTTCGTCTCTTTTCAAAGTAATTTTGTTTTGTATTAATTAGTGAGGCTAAACATTATTTACTGTACACATCAACACAATGCGTTCATTACCAACAACATCAGTATCATCATTATCCTTATCATCAGCCACTATATGTCAACCCTTCGGCAACATCTCCAATTATTTCTGTCCAGTATTATTTATTCTCTCTATTTCTTTTCTATTTCTTTATCTCAGTGAGGAGGAGAGGCAGTAGTGGAGTGGATGTTACTTATAAGGAATCTAGTCTGGTAGCAGGGGAGTGGTGCCAAGAATACTAAAGGAGAGCTGTAATTATGATGCCACTCTACAAGGGGAGAGGGAGTAGGGAGCAGGGAGCAGGGAGTAGGGAGGAGGGAGTAGGGATGAGTGTGAGAGTTGTAGGGGAATATGCCTGCTCAGTGTACCGGAAAAGGCTTATGAAATCTTGACTGAAGTAACACAGAGTAAGATGAGTGAGGAACAAGAAGTGTTCAGAAGGGAAAGAGGATGCAAGGATCAGAAAGTGGCAATCAAATCAGCACTGCATGGAGAAGTATCTAGTGAAAAGGCAGGAAGATGCCTATACTGCTTTCATGGAGTCAGAGAAGGAATATAGGAGTTTTGACAAGATAAAAAGGGAGGGCTTTGATGAATGCGCTTGTCATTTACAACGTGGATGGACGTGTGCTGGATGGAATTGAAGTACGGTATTTTAGTGAGAAGCAGGAGCATGTGTGTGGGTAGAAGGTGAATGATCTAAGCGAGGATTATAGTGTCAGTTTCGGGTTAAGGGACCCCGTGATGTAGTTAGAAAATTGGAGGTTAATGAGGCCTTCAAATATTGCCACGAAACACCACCTACATTGAAGGAGCGTATTTCGTGGCATTATTAGGAGGAATCAGAAGCCACCAAGTCTCATACACGATCACACGGTCCTTAAGCCAGGGGTGTGTACTATTATCACCTCTGCTGTTTTATATGTATACTGTCGGCCTCGGGAATTTGTACACAGAGCACTGGATAAACGGGGTCTTATATTATTTTTCACATACAGGATTGTTCTGCTGACTGATTCAAGTATTACTTACTGGTAATTAACATTACTAGGAGAGTTTGGTGTTAGGAAATTAATGTACTAAATGTTCTAGTTAATTGCGAAGCCTTGATGTCACATTGGCGTATTCGAATTCCTGAGGCTAGCTGTACAATACACATGGATAGCTATATTAGGCAAATAAAGGCGGAAAATGAGAGGCCTAAGCGCACGGGTGAAGAAGGATGGAGTAGAATGGTTTTTAGTGGGAAGCCTATTTGCTGATGACACTGTAATACTGCAGAGTGAAGGGCAGCAGCAGAAGGTATTGGACGAGTTCCATAATACATGTAAAAGAAGGAAACGAAAAGTGAAAATCAGCGAGAGTTATAGGTCTTCAAGAGAGTAAAAACTGAAGTGTGTGAAGGCAATTGGTGTTGAGTGGCTCAGATGGAAAACGTAAGAGGAGAGTTATGCTTACTAAACTATATGGGATGGAAGGAGGTTGAGGAGGCCTGGTGTGAGAGGAAGAATAACACGTCCATTACAACACAGACCTGTACCCACCCTTGCTTTTATCACATCCACACCCACAATCACACATATATGAGCATACACTCCCCAATACAACAACTTCATTACTACAATCAGCACCCCATTCTTCATATCAATCAGTCAACAACAACAGCTTCTCAAAATATCCATAATCATCCAGGGAAATTGGTACTATGATCTACGCATCGTGACGTCATGCACTATTATTATTATTATTATTATATTTTCTCGGAGTTTACAGGTACCATTGGCAGAAAATTTGTGTGTGTGATGTTCGTTCTCTTGTCTACACCACCGCCGCTCCAACTGGCAAAGGGCGAGCTGCGAACACGATTGCAAATTATACAAACACGAGGATAAAAATGCGAATGTGGATGTAGTTGTGGTGAGGGTTTTATTGCTTGGGGGTTTAAGTGTGGGAGTGGGTTTGTTGTTTAGTTGTGAGTGAAAGTGTGAGATTGTGGGTCTTAATTTGAATGGAGAATTATTGTAAATGTGGTTATACATATGATGTTGTAATTGTGTGTGTGTGTCAGAATCCTATTTGTGAGTGTGAATGTTATGTTCTTGCATGTTCACCATGTAGAAAATCAGAAATGGATTTGTACACGAATAAATATCGAAAGAAATACAGTACATATATATATATATATATATATATATATATATATATATATATATATATATATATATATATATATATATATATATATATATATATATATATATATATATGCCTGTATATATATACCTGTATATAGCTTTGAGGCAACTTATATAGCCTATATCCTATTGATGACTTCACTCGCATTGTTCTTAAATAATGAATATATCCCTACTCTACAAATACATATTTATGGTATTAATTATTCTACCAGTGTTCCAGATATAAATTGTATAGTATTTCAAAATATTAGAAGTTATATTTACTTGTTCCATCACAGACCATGACTACGTCAGACTGAGTTAGTTTTCTATAATGACAGTGGGCATAATATATTTTGAATAATTATACGTCATTTGCTGCCAAGTTTCCAGTATATTTTATAAAATTAATGTGTATATGACAATCTTTTGTATCCTTTATAAGCCTTCTCATTGCTTACCCTCCCTCTAACAAACCAGTCGCCTCTCTTTATGTCTGGCTTCCTATCGCTTGCCTCCCTCGTTTTCTGCCTCTCATTTCACAGGTCCTTCCTCTTCCGTCCCTCCTCATCTGACCTTCCCTTTATCCCTGAGGAGGAAAAAAGAGAGGGAATCGGGAACAAAAACCAGTGAACCATTACCACGTCCAGCAAATTCGAATCTATAGCACCTTCAACGAGAGAGAGAGAGAGAGAGAGAGAGAGAGAGAGAGAGAGAGAGAGAGAGAGAGAGAGAGAGAGAGAGAGAGAGAGAGAGAGAGAGAGAAAAAAAAAAAAAAACTGTGGTGGAGAGGGAGGAATAGGGGCAGTAGGGTACTCATGAAGAGAGAGAGAGAGAGAGAGAGAGAGAGAGAGAGAGAGAGAGAGAGAGAGAGAGAGGAGAGACCTAGTGGTGGTGAGTTGGGGGAATGGGCAGTGGGGTACACATGAGAGAGAGAGAGAGAGAGAGAGAGAGAGAGAGAGAGAGAGAGAGAGAGAGACCTAGTGGTTGTGAGTTGGGGGAATGGGCAGTGGGTTGCACAAGCGAAAGACCAACAGCATCCCCCCCTCCCCTTCCCACACTGCCCCCAGGCTCCCCTTACGTTTAAAAACACGGGCTGACAAGACGGGGAGAGAAACCACACACGACACAGGACATAAAAACCATCACTGCGACTCAGAGTAGGAGTACTGTTTTGACAAGGAAGGGAATGAAAGGTGCTGGGGACGTGTGTTGTGTGTGTGTGTGATTGTGTGAGGAGAGAGAGAAATAAAATGTGTGAGGGAGGAGAATATATGAATGATGAAGGATAAATGAATGAAAGATAATGAGTGTGTGTGCGCAGGGAATGATTCTATGAGGAAGTAGAATGAAAGTGTGGTACGAGGTTGGATATATGTGGGAGTGTGTGTGAGAGTAGAGAGACTGTGTAGTAGCCTATGTGGGAGGAGGAGGATTGCGAGAGAGAGGGAAAGGAATTAATGTCATTGGAAAGATAATGAGTGCATGGGGAGGGAAATGAGCGTGTGAGGTGCGTGGTATGATAAAATTAATAGAAAGTTGGAGGATGATTGATTGAAGATAGAAGAAGACATGCCCAAGGCCGGGATAACCTGTAGGATGAACGATTAAGTAATGTTAGAGGTGGGACAGCAAACACGAAGGAAATAGAAGGAGAGGAGACACAGTTGAAGAAGTGAATGGGAGTGGCTAGGAAACTAAAGGGGCGCCCAAAACCTTAAAGTAAAGGCCACAACATCTCGGTCAGTTCTTTGGAGGTTGGTGGTGAAAAATCATGGGGAAGAGAAGGAAAAAAAGGCAAAAGAATGTGGGATAGTTAAAAAAAAGTGCAATGGTGTGATAGAGGTACGTAGTGAGTGTGTAATATGGGGAAAGGGACTGTGGGGGAGTGTTTGTGTGAGTGAGTGTTCTGAGGGCATAAGATGTGAGGAAATACATGCAGAAGATGGATGCACTGTATAGGTCTGAGGATATGGAGGTATGATAGGTGCAGGGGAAGGCCAGGAGATAGGAGTGAGGAAAGGGATAATGGAAGTCAGTAAATAAGGAAGGGAGAGCAGGGGAAGGGGAAGGATAGACTAACGAAGAGGATGTGGCTGGAGTAGACTGTGTAGGATTTGGTAAGGGAATCAGAGTGCGAGGACGAGACAAAGTGTAGTGAGTGGATGGAGGGTGTGAATGAAGGGACGAATTCTGCAGATTGTTGGGAAGGGACGTAGGGAACAGATTCTGGGGATGGTACAGTTGGACACATGAATGGGTGGTACAGCCCAGGTGAAAGATACTTGTCCCATTTGAGTAACCAGTGTCTATTATCATGTACTTGCTTTTTATTACCATCCTCAATACTGACTTCTGCCCCTGATGTCTCCTATTTGGCACTAAGGAACGTGATATTGGGTGAAATTGACCATCTTTCACTTGGGCTGTACCACCCATTCCTGTGTCCAACTGTATGTGGGGAACAGACAGAGAGGGAAGTAAGTGTGGGGAAGATGCAGCAGTGATCCAATGCACCACCCCATGGAATAATAGAGGGAGGGGGAAAGTGAGTAGAAAGAAGAGTGAGAGTAAAAGAGAATGTATAACAAAAGTTTGTGGAAGAGTTGGAGCGAGGCTAAGTGTGTGTGAGTGTAAGGGGGAGTGAAGAGGAAGCAATAAAGTGTGTGTGTTTTCCTATGTGTGTGTTTTTGTTTTTGTTTTTTCTATGCGTGTGTGTGTGTGCGGTTTTTATTTGGGTGTGTGTTTACTTTTTGTGCCAGAGCGTGTGTTAGTGTATGTGCATGCGTGCGTTTTCAGTCTGCCTGTGTATGTGTGTGCTGTTTCTATTTGTGTGTGTGTGTGTGTGTGTGTGTGTGTGTGTGTGGTGTGTGTGCTGTTTCTATTTGTGTGTGTGTGTGTGTGTGTGTGTGTGTGAGTGTTCTGCCTGTGCATATGATTAAAATGTGTTAGTTTGTGTGCTTGCGTGAGTTTTCAGTCTGCCTGTGTGTGTGTGTGTGCGAGTATGTTGGATGTGTAGAGGAAGCAACCACCTCACTACTTCATACAACAACAACAGGGGGTCCAGCCATTAGGTATTCAGGTATTCTTTTTGATGGCCCCCAGCTTCCTCTGTCCTAGTGGCACCCCCTTCCCTTCCCCATCCCCTCCCTTGTTGTACACTCTCTCTTCCTGTCTCTCGTTGTCTCTTGTCTCTCGTTGTCTCTCTCCCCTCTCGTGTTGTGTTCTTCCTTTTGTACTGAACACAGCCTCTAGATGTCTCTCTTTTGTATCTATTCTCTCTCTCTCTCTCTCTCTCTCTCTCTCTCTCTCTCTCTCTCTCTCTCTCTCTCTCTCTCTCTCTCTCTCTCTCTCTCTCTCTCTCTCTCTCTCTCTCTCTCTCTCTCTCTTCTCTCTCTCTCTCTCTCTCTCTCTCTCCTCTCTCTCTCTCTCTCTCTCTCTCTCTCTGTTATGTCTCCTATTTCTTGTTCTATCTTTCGACTCTTTTCTTTCCTGTCTATCCTGTCATCTATCCACCGGTCTTTCTTCCATATTGTTATCTATTATGTCACTTCATTTGTCGTCTCTCTTGTCTCCTCACTAGCCTCTCTCTGTTTCCCCCATCGCCACCTACTAATAATATCTTTAGTCTCCGTCTCTTATAATGGTTCATGCCCCCTGGTGTCCATTTTCCCTCTCCAATAGCAGTGTCTCTGGCCTCATTTCGTTTCTCCAAGGGTCTCAGTCTATTGCCGCCTGTTTCGTGTTTCTCCGTGACCTGGAACTGACATTATTATGATACAAACATTGGTTAGTTTCTTGCAGTACCTCGATTCGGTTGTTGGCAGCAGTTCAAGTCATAGTTATACATAGTTTTGTTAAGTATAATATTGTGGTGGACCAAATGTTTCCTATTTTCCTCTGAAATTATTTCATAATCTGGCTTCATTTCCTCCTTGCAACTCCTTGTACTCCTACTCAGTTCCTACCAATTTGTAAATCTTGCCACTTCACTGCTGTTACCCAATGTATAAATCTACTATCACTTGCAATTCCTGTCCTTCCTCTCATGACTCACCTTCTTCTCTCCAACCCAGTTCATTGTCCTCTCTTCCTTGTCCCATTTATGTCTCTCCTACCTATATAATGACCGTCCTTTCCATCACTAGTCTGTCCCTTCTTCTGTGCCTCTTCTCTTCTACCCTGTTCTGTCCACCCTAAATCCCATATGTCTCTTCTACCATGCTCCTATTTTCGTTTCTACCCTGCCCCGTGTTTCTTCTCTCCTCTGCCTCCACAGTTTGAATCCCCTGCCTCTCCTTCCTTCCTTCCTTGCCATCCAGTTCACCAGTTACCCAGTCAGCCCTCCAGCATTAGGAAGGGATGGACACAACCAAATACATTTATCTCTGGTTTGTTATATTCTCTGAAAAAAAAAATAATAAGACAAATGTAACTACAGGAATATATGGTTTTACTAAATCAAATCTCCACTAATGTGAGGCGCATGTCTCTGTCTGTTTACCTTTTAAGATTCTACCCACATATCTATATTTCTAACCACACCTCGATACTCTAATCACACATTTGAGGCTCTAACCCTACTTTTTAGACCTCTTTTCAATACACTGATACCACACCTGTAGGTCCCTAACCACATCTCTGATTTCCTAACCACACCCTGCATGTCCCTATAACCACACATCCAAGTCATCAAACACACTTCTAAGATCTTTAACCACAATTTCAAAAAGCCCTAACCAGACCTGTACGTCCCTCACCAAACCCTTATAGCCACACCTCCGAGACGCCCTCACCACACCCCTCTAACCACACCTCCAGGACGCCCTCACCACACCCCTCTAACCACACCTCCAGGACGCCCTCACCACACCCCAATGTCCCTCACCACACCCCTCTAACCACACCCATATGTCCTTCACCACACTCCTCTAACCACACCTCCAAGATGCCCTAACCACACCCATATATCCTTCACCACACCCCTCTAACCACACCTCCAAGACGCCTCACCACACCCCTCTAACATAGTCCTTCATACAATATTAGTTGAGAGGGTTGGCAGTTGATTTGATTTGCTGGCTGGGAGTAAGGCATGGAACTTACCTGATGGGAACACAGTGATGGGAATACAGGAAAGAAATATTGGATGATGGGAATAAAGAATGGGAATACAGGATACAAATATTGGATGATGGGAATACAGAATGGGAATACAGGATGGGAATAGCGAACAGGAATATAGGATGGGACTATGGGTTGGGAATATAGGATGAGAACACAGGGTAGGAATAAATGATAAGCATATAGGATGGGACAATGGAGTGAGAATATAGGATAGGAATAAAGGATGGGAATACAGGATGAGGCTACATGATAAGGATACAAGATGATTAGTATATAAGGTACAAAGAAAAGTGCTACAATATGATATAACTAAATGCAATACTAAAATGAACAAAACACACAAACTACTTCAATGATAGTAAAAATATATGCTGCTTTTTATCAAGAGGTAAGGTACAATGTTGACGAGAGGAGATTATGTAGACGAAGAGAAATATGACAGACAGAAGGAGAATGAAAGGGGGAGAAGGGAAAGTACAGTGACAGCTGGAAGTAGGTGTGTGTGTGTGTGTGGAAAGAGAGAGAGAGAGAGAGAGAGAGAGAGAGAGAGAGAGAGAGAGAGAGAGAATGGATGAGAAAAGAGTGTGTGTGATAACAGCTGGCAACAAAGACAGACAGACAGACAGAGGGAGAGAGAGAGAGAGAGAGAGAGAGAGAGAGAGAGAGAGAGAGAGAGTGAGAGGGGAAGAAACAATAGGGAAGGGGGGGAGGCAGGAGGAGGAGGAGCCAGGGGGTGTTTGGAGAAGGGTGCCTAAGAAAATGGACGGACGTGTGTGGTAAGGGAGGGGGGAATTAGGGAGGAGGGGAGGGAGTTAGTGCCTGGGGGAGATGCCAAGTGATGAGACGAAAGAACGGGACAGGAAGGGAAAAACAGTGGAGGAACATGGGAAGAGGAGAGGAGGAGGAAGGGCAAGTGGGTGAGGAGGGAGAGTGGGTGAGGAAGGGGAAGTAGAAGAAGAGGGGAAGTGGAAGAGGATTAAAAGTAGGAGAGGAGATTAAATGAGAGAGAAGAGGAAGTGGGAAGGAGGGAGAGTAGAAGAAGAGGGGAAGGGGAAGTGGAAGAAGAGGGAGAGTGGAAGAGGATTAAAAGTGGGAGAGGAAGTGGGAAGGAGTAGAAGAGATTTATAAAGGAAATCGGAAGATATAAATAAGAAGAGATAGATAGAGAGAGAATAGAAGTGAAAGTGGAAGTGGGAGAGATGGAGGAGGAGTATAATAAGAGTAAGGGCAACAGACTGATAGAGGAAATAGGAAAATGAACAGAATTGGTAAGGGTCAGAAAGACAGGAATAGGGATAGGAGAGACTGGGTGAAAGGAGGACATAGGGGAAGACAGGAAAGAATAATAGCAGAATGACAGAGAAAGGTAAGAGGTAGGAATGAGAAAGGGAAAGGGAAAGAGGACAGGGAAATAGTGGAGAGGACAGGGAAAGGGAAAGAGGACAGGGAAAGCGTTGAGAGGACAGGGAAAAGGAAAGAGGACAGGGAAAGCGGTAAGAGGACAGGGAAAGGGAAAGAGGACAGGGAAAGAGTTGAGAGGACAGGGAAAGAGTTGAGAGGACAGGGATAGGGAAAGAGGACAGGGAAAGGGAAAAGGATGAAATGATGTGTGTAAAGTAAACTGAGGGGGCCTGAAAACAAAAGGAGACAAGCCGACCGCGAACGACAAAGCAAACACAGAAGGTAAAAGAAAATAGAGAATGAAAAATAATGACGACGTAACACAGACAAAGCAAAAACAGAGGGTAAAAGAAAAAAGGGAATAGATAATGATGACGTAACAGATGCAGACTGACAGAGAGACAAACACGACCCCTTGACGTGTTGTGTTCGTCAGTGTGGCAACCTTCCTCCACATTATTCCAAGCAAAAGGACACCATTATTTTTCTTCACCTGGCCCTGTTTCCTGGCATACTCTGGGTTAGTCAAGGATGCTCAAATGGATGCCCAAAATTTATTGCCCCCTTAACCAGAACATCCTTATTACTCTCCTCATAGATAGTCATTACTTACCTACAATAATTCGTGCACGAATGCAACATAATTATGATTCAAAATTCACTATAACAAAACGCATATATTTTATACCATACGTACCCAACATTTCCAACCAATATTTTAGATTAAATTTAGTATACATCAAATTGACTTGACTTACTTATAATAATCGCCGCAACAGCGAGGTCATATAACACCAGGAGAAGGTGATAGAGAGGTGAGACAGCAAGCCGAAAGGAAGTATAAAGAAAAGAGGGACAGTTGAAGAACTGAAAGGGAGTGGCTGGGGCCGAAGGGGCGCCAAAACCCTTAAAATATTGCCCACGTAACTACAGGCAGTACCCCCCCCCCCCTGCGGGAATATACATCAGAGGTAAACAACAAAAATATATCTGGAGCAATTTGGTATTTGTAGCCAAGTTGAACTAATTGGAACACTTTCATATTGTTGGTAAAACTGGGTGTGAAAATAGCCACTATGAGCCGTTTATATCCAAATGATGTGAATGGACGTTTAGTGTTAAAGTCCTATTCAACGTTACCTTCATCATATGTGTTAGGAATACATGACGCGTGTGATATATCTGGAGCAATTTGATGTTTAAAGTAGACATAAGCGAAAACATGTCCTAACTAACGAGTTCATAGAGCCAAGTGGACTTCCTGAAGCATTTTGATATACATAGCTCAATTGACGTACCAAAATAAAACAAAATAGAATAAAATAAATAAATAAATAAATATAATAACCTTTGCAATGATTCGATTGACTACTGCAACTGTAAGTGCATATATATATATATATATATATATATATATATATATATATATATATATATATATATATATATATATATATATATATATATATATCCATTAGTAATCACAAGTACACGTGATTTTATAAGTGCATAATAACTCGCAAGGAAAATGAAAAAGAAATACCAAGCTCTCGACTATTTCTCAAGACATCTTCAGGGTAATACAAAGGAACGAGTGAAGGCAATGTGTTTATATCCCACCCTGGATCCCTACATAGTTACCAATGATCACAATATGTTCACCCAAGCCCATTTGTTTCATCTCAAATTCATTTCCCCAGTGACAGTACATACACATTATTATAAACAACGTATGAAACTACACTTATACAAAAGAATACAAAATAGTAAATTAATAAAAATACCTTATACCTAGTGGGGGTGGCAATACGTATGAGAGTATGTGCTGGCCCTACCCAGTAGAAGGACTATATAACAAAGGGTATAGGTGAGGTCAAGTCAGGTGAAGTGAGTTCAGGTCACACCACCCCTTACAGCGTCACACAACTCTCTTGCCTTCTTTATGATATAATATCATTAACTTACACCAGAGATATAAAATATAATTTTGAGTATATTTTGTTCTATAAAGTGTGCTGTGTGTGATCTCAGTAAAGTACAATGAATACTGGTAAAAACTATTTTAACTTGTGTTGTCAAATGGCGGTGAGGTAATGTGAAAGCCTAATATCATTTTCGGACCAAAGAGGTCTTATTTATTTCATCTTAATAAGTTTTATCATGATTGCAATATTTATGTGATGTTCTATACCGTACATTGAATCATATTTTCAATGCAGAGGGATAATACCAGGCGTGTATAAGAAGAAAATCCGTGAAATGTAGGGAAATGCTAAGACTTGCAGTCTTATGTCGGATGAGTTTATCTAACCTCCAAAAGATATTAGGCCTAATCATATTTCGTCGAATATTATTTATAGGGGCCTGGTATTATCCCTCTGCATTGAAAATATGATTCAATGTACGTTATAGAACATCACATAAATATTGCAATCATGATAAAACTTATTAAGATGAAATAAATAAGACCTCTTTGGTCCGAAAATGATATTAGGCTTTCACTCCCTCCGAAGCTCACCGCCATTTGACAACACAAGTTAAAATAGTTTTTATCAGTATGCATTGTACTTTACTGAGATCACACACAGCATACTTTATAGAACAAAATATACTCAAAATTATATTCTATATCTCTGGTGTAAGTTAATGATATACGTCGCGATACACCCTGTATATATTATGTAGTGTAGACACAATGATCAACCTGATGATGTTGGAGATGCAATGGGATAATGAAATATACAAGTTCATCCATAATGTCCTCTAGCACCACCATCACCACCACCATCACTTTCACTATCACATTCATCACCACCACCATCACCACCACCACCACCATCACCACATTCATCACCACATTCCCCACCACCACCGTCATCATCATCATCAGGATATCCTATTACCTCCATCACCACCATCTAAAATCACCATCACCACACTACCACCACCATTACCACCACCACCACCATCTCCTAAGCACTATAGTGAAGGGTGTGTGTGTGTGTGGGTTGGATGGGTGACTATCATCGTGGTTGGCAATTTACTGATGGGCTCACCAATATTTTACCCACTTTTCTCTCCCCCTTTCTTCCTTCCTTCCTTCCTTCCTTCCACCATTTTCCTGAAATTTACCATACGAGAACATATTTTTTATGTATAAAATCGGTTTTCTGTCTGTTTGTCTGACTCTCTCTCTCAGTCTGTCTGTCTGTCTGTCTGTCTCAGGAAAACGTTTATACATTCAGCTGGCCAGTATATCTAAGTTTCTCCAAATATCTGAGTTATAATTGATGAAGAGTCTTTGGACAAATGGACATACATCTCCCATCATTATTGTACTCGTATATCATAGCAAAATATATTTTACAGAAAATTAGACAACTAAATCCTTCCTGTAGCTATGAATGCTTATCTTGTTGTATAACCCCTGAATACCCAATAACATTTTCACTGTCAGCCACCACCATTAATGTTCTGTGAATCAGTCCGTGGCAACAGAATGGGGAGATAATCTGCATAAAATATTCTTATCGCTGTATATATATTATTCCCTGTGGAATTATTATAACTTCTTATGTAATGGTTTCATCAATGAGAGAATTAATGTCTCTGGCCTGTTGTTCTCTCTCTCTCTCTCTCTCTCTCTCTCTCTCTCTCTCTCTCTCTTTCTCTCTCTCTCTGTGTGTGTGTGTGTGTGTGTGTGAATATTCGACGACTCAATTGCAAAGACGAAAACAAGGTTGTGTATATTTCCTATTATGCTAGTACAGATTATTATCTTTGCCTCCACGTATTTATTATTTTTGTTGTTACTACCATTAGGTAATGTGTTTTTACTAATACTGCCATGGGTCATTTCCTCACAGTTACTAATACGCAAAAAGTTTACATAAGAGATGGCTTTTCCTTTGTTATACAGGTGGAAAGAAAAGGAACTAAAAAGAACGAGAAACCGGGAGAGACAGTAAATTTATTCCCAAATCAGCTCTGGCCAGCCATGAGTCGTACAACCCATCCCCGCTCCTTACACCCGAATAACCATCAATTACAATGAATGTCTTAAAGGGGTTGTAGACAGTGTTGGTGAATCTGGAGCAACTGATTCCTCCAAACTATTCCAAGCACTAAGCCACCATTATTTTTGTTACTCTGGTCCAGTTTCTTGGCATACTGTGGAGGAATCAAGGCGCTTCTAATGTACCAAAAGTGGATTCCCCCCCCCCAACCCTTATCTAAGAGATATTTATTCTTGGGGATGGGGGGGTGGTGGGGGGCGAAGGGGGACACTGTGTAACTTCCCGCTTGTGTGTTCGCTTGAGCGCTATCTGTCATTAAGTAAGAAGTTAGTTACTTTTTGGTACATTAAAACACTTTGATTCCTCCAAAGTAAGCCAAGAAATATGGCCACATTAAGAGAACCCGTGCTGTAGTCAGAAAATTGGAGGTTAGCGAGTCTTTCAAAAATTGATACGAAACACCACTTATATTTTAAGGTGGTAATTCTTTTTTTGTACATTGGAGTGTCTTGATTCCTCCAAAGTATGCTAGGAAACAGGACCAGAAGAGCAATAATAATAGTGTTCTGTTGCTTGAAATAGTTTGGAGGATTCAGTTGCTCCAGATTTACCAACACAAAACTTCCCCCTTAAGGAGCTTGTTTCGTGGCATTGTCAGGAGGAATCAGAAGCCACCAGGTCTCATACACGATCACATGCAGGGTCCTTAGCACAAATGATGGTGGCCTGTTGTTGCTTGGAATTTTTTTGAGGAATCATCTGCTCCATATTTAGTTCACTCGGTGCATCGAAGTTTTTTTTTTTACATTGTGTCATTCCTTCCCCCAGGAGATTACGTTGTTTTAAGCTTTCGGTTTGGTTTCTCACTATACTTCAGTCAGGAGGAGAATTATGTTTTTGGTTAGATTGTTTGTTTTTGTTTGTGTGTTTGTTTTTTTTAGTTTTGCTTGTGTGTTTTTTTGTTCTATTTCCTTTCTCTCATTCTTTTTTTTTGGGGGGGGGGTTCAGTAGAGAGAGAGAGAGAGAGAGAGAGAGAGAGAGAGAGAGAGAGAGAGAGAGAGAGAGAGAGAATTCAGTAGAAAGAGAGAGAGAGAGTAATAGTTGAAAAAGGAAGGCATGACAGGTATCCTACGTCACCGATACAATAGACTTGGCCAAGGATATAAAACGTATAGGGGAAGGAAATATATGGGAAGGAGACGAGACCACTGACAGGAGTATGCTTCATGAGGTTAATCACGGAAGCTGTAGGAAATTGGGCATAAAACACGGGGGTCCTCTCTGGCATCCGATACTTGGCAACTCCCTCTTACTATACATCCATCCATTCATAATATATAGGCCTACATATATTCATTTTATATCCTCCTACCAATCTTCTTTTATGAGATTGTGCCTATCACTATTTTACTTCATCTGATATAGCCTATTAATTTTAGTCAGTCATAATGAACGTGTGGAAACTGTAATGTGGCTTGGGTAAGTATTGTGTTATCCATCCATCTATACATTCTCATGACAAATATACAGTATATATATAATGATGGTGAAGAGAATGAATACAGTTACATTTACGAAAGTGGGTTTAACTACAAAGGTACGCATTGTGTGTATGTGTGTGTGTGTGCATAGACGAAACAAACATGCATGCACAGATCGGCACAGACAAACAGAAGGCGAGATAGATAATTACACAGAGAGAGAGAGAGAGAGAGAGAGAGAGAGAGAGAGAGAGAGAGAGATTAGGGCAATAAAAGCTATGAGTGTTGGTGTAATTGAGAGGCAGTGATGGACAGAGGCGGAGGGGCGGTGAGTAGGCTACAGGATAGAGGCAGTGTGACGCCACCTTTATGGCTAACTACACTATATGACGAAATGGAGGAGGAGGAGAGGAGAGGAGGTGGAGGAATGGAAGGAAGGGAGGGGGAAGGGGGGAGGAAAGGAAGGGGGGAGGAAGGAAGAGGGGGGAGGAAAGGAAAAGGGAGGAGAGAAGGAGATTAGGAGGGGGGAGGAGAGGGGGAAAAAGGGAGAAGGAGGAGGAAGTCGGAGGAGGGGAAGGAAAAGAAGGGAAAGAGGGAACGTATATGAGTGAAATGAGGGAAGTAAAAAGGATAGTAAGAGGAGAATGGGAAGAGTAAAGAAGCAAAAGCAAGAGGAAAAGGAAGGAACCAAGTGGGAGAGGGAGAGAAAGAGGAAGGAATGGAAGAAGAGGAAAAGTAAGACAGGAGTGAGAGTGATAGGAAGAGGAAGGAATGGAAAAGGTGAAGGAGCAGAGGAGTAAGAGGGAAGAGATAGGAGATAAAAGGAAGAGGACGTAAAAGAAGGGAAGAAGAGTGAGAGGAAGGAAAGGAAGGTGAGAAATTAGGAAAATATGAAAAGCGAGAATGAGAATAAATGAAAACACAAATGAGAAATAAAGCAGGATAATACTAAGAGGAATAGACAGACCACGAAGACCACATGAAATCTAAGAATAAAGAAGACAACTAAGAGAAAAAACGAAGATGTTGACGAAAAGAACACAGTGTACAAAACAGAGGAACCAGCAAGGACGATAAAGATGGATGAGAAGGAGAAATATTAATAAGAACAAGGCGGAAATCGACGAAGAAACAGAAAATGGAGAGAACAAGAGAGAACGAAGAGGAAATATAGTGAACAATAAATGTGAACAAGAGTTAAGGACCATTTCAACAAGCGGACCAATAAAATGACCTCCTTTCCACCCCATGCAGTGAAAGATGTTGACTAGACGAGGGCAATTAGTCCACACCGGGGTTAATTCTTGGAGGAATGACAATTAAAACTTTCAGCTCGGGTGAGTAGCAAAAAATCGGGATGTGATGACTTGTGCCAAAATATTATATAGCTTACACATAAACGCTGGTGCAGACACTCACTCTGTCACCCATCGTTGCTGTAGTGAGTCTAAGAAGGAAGAAAGGAGCTGACCGGGTAACAGGTTGACTTTTAAGCAATTAAGTGCCACCAGTTGAAGAAATGTAAGCAAGAACCAGGACGAATTGATGAAAGTAAAAATGAATACACGAAGCCTTAGTAAAGCAAGTATATTATGCAGACTTACTGTATATCATAAGAATGCTCTGTCTTTTCCCAGTACATTTTATTCGTAGAAATATACATCTCCTTATTTTACCGAACAGCTGCAAAGGAATGATTTCTTACAAACACTTAATATAAATATTACATTTATAAAATAATATTCATTTAACAACAGAATGCTCCCTTCCTTTCACTGCTAAATTTCAATGACATTTATGAATATCCATTGTTTTTAATAAAGATGCGAGAAAGTAGACTCGGTTAGGTTGGACTGGTAAGGACTGGAAGTGCTACAGAGATAATTAAAAGGCATTTACGCTACACCTCCCCAGAGCGAGTTTGGGAAGCAGGGAAAGGAGGGAGGGGGTTCACTGGGGAGGACAAGGCGTCATGGGACAAGGGGCGGTGGGGATACAGGAGTCAGGGACGAGGCCACCAAGATACCCGGGGGGGAGGGGGGGGGGGTCAGCGAGCGATAACGTCAGCGAGGTCAATGTCGAAGAGATACGGCGATGGTGTGTGTATGGAAGGGGACACTTTTTTATGGGGGCCACTTTTCACGGCAGCAGGTCACACTTTTTCCGTAGGGGAGCAGCAGCTTGTTTTTTTTTTTTTTTTTTTTTTTTTTTTTTTTACATTTATATTGGTCACTTTGTCTTAGTGAGGGACATATTGGGAAAAGTGAACGTATCTGGTTAGCTGTAATAGTGGTTACAGCCTAAAAACCTTTCAAAGTTTTAGGCAGAAATGGGTTACACTCAATTGTATTCTGACGATACAATAAGGGACAGTAATATCTCATAACTTCCTAAATTTATCTGTCAACACAGGATAACAAGGATGATATATGTATATGCTTCTTTTGGAGATATATATATATATATATAGTCTCAAGTCCACCTACATTTTCCTTGTTAGGCTAATACGAACCAGTACACCTATTGTCTGTAAGGCTGCAACAATCACAAACATGAATGAATAAACCCGCATAGTTCACAGCAACACACACGCCGGAGTGTGAGAGACTCGACATTATTGGTGAGTAGACCATTGGAAGGGGAGAGGCGCTTAGAGTAACGCCAAGGAAAGTGTGAGAGGCTGTGGGAAAAAGAGTAATCTTCGTCAGCTTAATTTTAACTTACCTTATTTTATTCCTATTTCATTTGAACTCTCGCAATAGTCTATCTTTTTTTCTTTCTTTCTTTTTTTCTTTCTTTTTTTCTCATCTGGTTATATTCAAACTATTCAGGATTTATTTCGAAGTACTTGCTATCGTTTCAGCTATCACAGTTAAATTTTAGATTTCCTGGTACAGTTTCAACTTGCTCAATTACACTTTAGTCCACCCTGGCCTCGTTTCTGCTCTCCTGGTTTAATTCTAGCAATGGTACTATCCTTTTAGCTGTGGTGGCTGGTGAGAGGAAATGAGGACATTATCCCTGAGACGACTGAGAGCCCGAGGGAGAGAGCATGTTAAGAGTAGGAGTCATTCCGTCTCAGCCAGTGTCAGTATTATTATCATTGCCGTCCCTGTCGCAGAATGGATGTGGTATTCTTTTTCACTTGTGTTTGTATGTCCTGTATTTTTTAACCTAAGTGTTTGGTGGTACAGTTATGTAATCTTGTCTACGTGCTTTGTATGTCTGTTTCTCTAAGTTAGATGTTTGTCTTTGCTTATTGTCCGGGTCTGTTACGTCGTGGCATTGTGCATTCTCTGTTTGTGTGTGTCTGTTTCTCTTCCTATGCGGTTGCTGTTCGTGTCTTTGTCTATCTGTACACTCTTATGTGTCTGTCAGTCAGAGTGTGTTTGGTGTGTATGTTGGATATCCTTCATGTTTACCAGTGTGTGTGTGTGCAGTTGTCTCTTGTCCTCATATTTGTATCTGTTTGTCAGCTTGTGTATGCAGAGGTGGCCACACATGCAACAGGTACAGCTCCGAACAAAACTCTCTCGACTCGGTTGGCAGCATTTGGCATCTCTGAATTTTAAGAGAGAAGCACACACTACACTGGCTCTGAGTATACTAACATACAGTACATACATACACAGGACCTCCTTCTGATAGCACACACACACACACACCCACACACACACACTGACTATTAAGATAGAGTGCAGAGGCCCCCCAAACCCCAACCCCCATCACCCTCTATGAGTTACCATATGTTGCCAACCGAGTCAAGAAGGTTTTGTCCGGAGCTGTGCAGTCACACTCAGTATTGTCCTACAATAATCTCGAATGAAACGCCCTCGAAAAAGTACACTAAACAATCGCTGTTGGTGTTTGTTATATTTGCTGGTACGATTCAATGATATGGATCACTTCTATTCACCTTATGCACGACTTTTGATAGTAACTGTAGGCTACATCTTAATACTTGTGTGAGGAAAAGGGAACGAATTTCGCAGATGCCCCGTCATGTTCCATGGTCAATATTCCAGTTCTTAAAAGGCAACAAGTGGTTGGTAAGAGAGTGTACGGAAAAAGCCACAGACCACGAATAGTTACAGACAAACTTTGCATTGTTTTTCTCACACAAGTATCACTATGCATTATTTCTGTGTCTGACCAACTGTCCTTGTTTGTGTCTCTCTTTTATTTTTTCATCTCTGTCTCACTCTTTTATTTTTTCATCTCCGTCTCTCTGTGTGTTGCAGTTACATCGAGATATGATAATGTTTGAATGTACGAATATGCAAGGCGTGTTTGTTTGTGTTTTGTTTTGTGGCTGCTTATTTTCCTCTGTTGCATGTGTGAGTATGATGGTGTTTTGTTAGTCTATCGTCACATGGAATGACAATTATATACTGTACTTGTCGGATTTAAAACTAGCGCAAACTTAGTGGAAATTTTGTGCCCTCATCCCAAGAGTTTAAATCTTGCCATATCAGGATTCGAAAATGTAATAATTGCCTTAGACTGAGACCACCGAACACCATTCATTCTTTTTAAATACACCGTCAGCAAATATACGAGCCAACAGGGGACAAAATAACAGAAAATTATAATGTGATATACTCGGTGTGCCTGTTTTCAAAGCCTGCGTTTTAACAGTTGTGTTGGTGGTGGTGATTAATATTTTACAGTAGTTGCTTTTCATCGTCAATATGTGGTAGAGGAGGACGAGCAGGTTATTGTTTCACGCTGCAACCAACCAGCCAACCATCCATCCATCCATGCTGTTAGTACCGTTGAAAACCAAATAAATATATCACCCGCAACCACCACCACCACTATCACTACCACCACCAGCGTCATTAAGGACCCTGTGATCGTCTATGATAATTGGAGGCTTCTGATTCCTCCTGCCTTTACCACTAAACAAGCTCCTTCCATATACTTGGTATTTTGTAGCAATATTTGAAGAACACATTTACATCCACTTTTCCGATCCTGTTAGTACAGTGTTGGTAAATCTGAAGCAACTGATTCCTCCAAACTATTCCAAGAATCAGGCCACCATTATCATTGTTAATCTGATTCTGTTTCCAGGCATACTTTGGTAGAATCAAGACACTCTAATGCACCAACAGCATACTATTCAATTAACACTGCCAACCAACTTTTACACTGTGACTGTATACTGGCCAGGCTAAAGCATTCTCCTAAGTTATATGCAAAAAAAAAAAAATAATAATAAATAATAAAAAAAAATAAAATAAAAATAATATTAATAATAATAATAAAATAAAATAAAGTATAGGGTTGTTAGGTGATGATGATAATGATGAATGATAACATTACAGTTAAGTTAATTTTTGAGCAAATATAATATAACCAAAATCACAAAACGTAATACAAATGACGAAGTAAGTCAATATATTATATTTAAAAGAATTACACACAAAAATAATTCCAAACAAAATATTACATGACTGAAACTCAATACTTCGGTTATTGTGAATTGAATGACGGTTTAAAAAAAATTGCCGAGTGTTCTGTCAGCAAAGATAATGATGCATTTTTACGTTTTAAAATAAATAGTACCGTCAATAATTCCACGTCCAGTATTATGTTGCATTAAAGGATTTCTGATATAAAGTGTACAGTATTTTCATTTAGTATGGTACTTTATGTGAGTCGTGTGAGAGCTGCTGCATACATACACCACAGTACAATAACAATATAAAGGTTTGCTGTACTGTATAGGACATAATTACACAGTACTCTCTAGAACATAATTACTGTACTTTCTTGGACATAATTACAGTACTTTCTAGGATATAATTACAGTACTCTCTAGGACATAATTACAGTACTCTCTTGGACAGTACTTTCTAAGACATAATGACAGTACTTTCTAAGAAATAATTTCAGTACTCTCTAAGGCATAATTACACCACTCTCTAGGATATAATTACAGTACACTCTTGGATATAATTACAGTACTCTCTAGGATATAATTATACTTCTCTCAAGGACAATATTACAGTACTCTCTAGGACATAATTACGGTGCCCAAAGGACATAATTACAGTACTCTCTAGGACATAATTACACCACTTTCTAGGAACTAATTACAGTACTCTCTAGGAGAAAATTACAGTACTCTCTAGGACAAAATTACAGTACTCTCTAGGACATAATTACAGTACTCTCTCAATATGATTTATAATAATATGGGCAAAATCTTTAATGCTTTAATGTTTCCTGGCATAGTTTGGAGGAGTCAGAGACCTTCCAATTCACCAAGAAGAGAATCTCCCCTTGAGGAATTAATACCTTCGTGTAAGTGCAACAGTAACGCAATACACAATTCCTTTATATGACACAATTCACTCTATAACTCCTCTGACGTTAAGGATTCGCCGAGAAATTGCCCGCGTGTGTCCCATTGGCACTAACTGGCTGTAATGGCTCTCCTCTGTCCTCTGGCTCACATGCAGGCGCTTTGTATCACCAATCCTCACATCCTCACTCACTCAGGGCCGATTCCACAGTGGCTTTGGTTTGTTATGATCCTCCCCAACCACACTTGTCAAGTCTTAATTATAGTTATCAAACAAACTCAGTATCCATATCCACAAAACCTGTCAGGTAGTTCCATTATTACGATAGTTTCATAGTGGAGTCATCAAATTCATCAAATAATTCACTCATGAGTCATTTACTCAGTTTAATTTCTCTTCTCGTTATGGTGCTTGCAAACCAAAACAAACCACTGTGGAATCGTCACTCAGGAACAAGGGACGTGGAGACAGTAAACACTCACCCTCATGATTGTAACCAGCATGTACCCTTTGTGGTTGTCTGACCTCTCGTGGAGATATAAGGGGAATCAATATGTAAGAATTATTGTTTGTGTTAGCGATGGGTATGATTCAGGTACGATGACTCACTACAGGTACGATGACTCACTACAGGTACGATGACTCACTACAGGTACGATGACTCACTACAGGTACGATGACTCACTAGACACAGAGCTATACTATATACCTTGGTACTCAGGGCTATATGCAAGAATATTGAAGGTGTTGACGATGTGTGTGGTACAGGTACGATGACTCACTAGATACAATATATAGAGCCATCGTATACACCAAGGATGTTGCTGCATACGGTACTCTTTAGACTCGTCACTTCATTTAACATATATAGTGTATTTTATCTGAACGATTCCCTAACTAAAAAATAATTATAATTCCCAAAAAAAGTATAAAAGAGTAGAATGACACGAAAATATACATGACGTTTTCTTATATGATTATGTGCCATCCGAGTCTGAGTGTTAATATGAACCTGAATGACACTAACATTATGATTGGAGAGAAGTGTTTATTTATTTAGCCTCTTGGATCGGTAACGAGTAAAATATATTGATTGATGTTGGTGGGGTTAAAATTTATAAGGTGGATTTAACGTGTATTAAAACCAAGTACAACCGTTTAAGAAGTGAAATTTTAACTAATAAAATTCCCTAATGAATATAAAGAACGATAAATCACGGTCCTGGAATGTCCCCTTGAGGTAATCAATATACTAATCTGGACTGAAAGCAATATGAGGTTAAGGCACATTAAACTAAGCACGTTAGTTTGTCTTCTAATATACAATGACAGGGCATACAACAACCGGAGTTTCAATGAGATTATTGAGTACAGTGGAATTCATCTATGGATAATCAATTTACTGTAGCCTAACACAATCCCAGTAGAATAATGATAGATTTGCCCTACTCATTACAAAATATTTCACATACGTGGATTACAGATTTGATTCTGAGAATTTCACTAATTACTCTATATTCCAGTTGGATCATTGCAGTGATTGAATGAACCTTCAATGAAAAGCTGGACCCTGTGAAATAGACAACGGGTGTGGGTGACAGGGTTTGTATTACAAATGACGAATGGCATTGTTTGGCAGTCAGTTACACACACACACACACATACACATTATACAGTATATATATATACCGATACAGCATGCGCGAAATGTTTTACTTGTGTAATCGACTTGAAACACATCAATAAATCAATACCATATTTGGCACGAAGGTCAAGATTAATCCCAAAATAATCTTACATGTATAAAGTAAACTCTGGTAATAATGTCTGCAGTCAAATTAGTGCCGTTAAGGTGGTAATTCTTTTTTGGTACATTGGAGTGCCTTGATTCCTCCAAAGTATGCTAGGAAACAGAACCAGAAGAGCAAAAATAATAGTGTTCTGTTGCTTGGAATAGTTTGGAGGATTTTCATACACGATCACAGGGTTCCTTAAGGTCGAGTGAGGTTCTCTATATATTTAATTTTAATGGAAGGCTCAAAGACTTTCGCTTGTGGATGAAAGCTTCCTTTATAAAATTATTCATACAATATGAAATGCTCTTCGTTCCTTGTGGCTACCAATAGAAAAGAATATACTGTTATGTTGTACTGCACACAATGTCTGAAATTATATTATGAAAATGTGAGCGTATAAAATGTAATCATGGCAAAGGGTTAAACCTAATGGACTGCTAGTGAAGATTCAATGGTTTGATTCCAGAATATAATGTTCCCTGCGACTTCCGCGGTGAATCTTACCTTATGTATAATTAACCACTGTGGGCCGGCAACTGTGATCTAAGTGTAACTGTGTAGCACTTCTCACCAACATTATCCCCTCAGTACACTCGTGATTCATAATTTCTGACCAGAGTGTAAGGAGCAGAAAGCTTCGAATCGCCTACCCAGTACACCTATAGAGGCTGAGTTCGAATGCAGGGTATGTGTGTGTGGTGCCTGCTGTTCGTCTCTGGTCAGGGATTACGTATCACGAGTGTACATGTAGGTAAAATAACTGGCCCCTATTCGTGAGCTGGACACCACCACAACCACTACCACCACCATATCCACCAGCCACCATAACCACCACCACCATTACCACTACCACCAGTACCTTCACCAGCCACCACTTCCACCTCCACCACCCACCACTACAACACCACCACAACCACCACCACTACCACCATCAGCACCACCACCACCATCAGCACCACCACCATTACCACTACCACCAGCACCTCCACCAGCCACCACTACCACACCACCATTACCACACCACCACTATCACCACCACCACCCTCGTCCCCTCTAGTCAGTGCTAATGGAGAACTCATATTTTTAATCGTGGGGAAGGGACGCCACACACCCCTATGCCGAATTGAAAGGATTTATAAATACTATTACCAGTACGTTTATATGTGTGAAACATAATATTTCCCAATGAGTATGTTTAGGTACCGGTAGATTATTATTATTATTATTATTTTTTTTTTTTTTTTTTTTTTTTTTGTGTGCTTCCTCATAATCATTGTAACTGTTTAATTATGCCAGGTATGTCGTCTATGATATTATTATCCTAATTTGAAATAATATTGCTAATCACCTAAACAACTGCTAATAATTCCCTCCCACATTGCTCCACAAAACAATCGATGAAAGCCAAACTAATGCAATGTAATAATTTTGACTCAGCTTAGAGGAGTCAGTGGCAACCAATACACCACCAGAATCTATCCTTCTCAACTCTGCCTGTCAGGTATTTATAATGGAGCCATCGTATGCACCGTCTTATTCATAACCCACTGTGTAACTCCATAAACACTTACAGTAAAAAATAGTCATATGAGTCTTGTTGTGTTGATGTTATATGGAAGGATGAACTCAGTGGACAATAACAATAAAGCTTCTTTAGTCTCTCTTGTTTAACTGCAATAACTGTAACAATAAACAAACTAAATTATTTATGGATGCCACAGCAATTACAAAACATATGTGAAGAAATGCATCAAGCTCAATTGCTGCAAAAAAAAAAAAATAATAATAATAATAATAATAATAATAATAATATAATGAAACGAGAGTATGACAACAAATTATTCCTTCAATATGTCAAATGTGGTGATAATAACAAACTCTATACATTAAAACTGAGAATCGTAAGAACTCGACATACAGCCTCTACCCCTCCATCACCAACTTGACTCATTCCTTCCAAACCAATTCTCCCGTCAGTATAATAATTGTTCCATTCAGATTATTAACCCGCTGAAAACGAGCTGATATACGGAAAGAATCCAACGTTTGACCTTCAGATGAATACACGCTGTCTGTATATTTCTATTCGCTAATTAAAATCACAAGTATTTTCTGTGTATTCTCATCTCCATATTGATCGATCTTCCTATAAAGTCTCAATGAATCACCATCTCAGTACAGGAAATAAAATCTAGCCCTCTGTAATTGCTTGTGGTGGTGGTGGTGGTGGTGGTATTTCATTTATTTTGCCTTATCAATACCTTTACGTATATTATTCCTAGTTAATGCAACCTGTCCCATATCTCAGGTTGAGGGAGGGGCAACAGAGAGTTTTTTATACAGCAGCCCACAACACATTCTCTTCGTGGTTTATTCATAAATTTACCACCAACTGATATATCATTGAAGAACTATTTAATATTCCTCTTTCCTTCGTTCACTAATATGCCTTCCATTATATTTACATTATTTCTTCATGTAATTACTTACTATTTGCATTTTGTGTTATTTTAGTGGAGAAAATAAATATCATATGAACACCAAAGTGGAACAAAAGTATACGGTACTGAAGTATCGCTCATACATGCATTTTCGGAATACAAAACAGTATGCGTGTATCAGAGGAATATATAAAACAGCACGAAACATGGAGGGAAGCATAGAAGAAGCAATTTGTAGACACGACAATATGATATTATGCTGAGAATAATGTTATCAATTTGTTTCTGATATCTTGCACGACTAATATGGGACACCCTGTATGTGCCATATATATATTATATATCTTTCACATATTTTGTAAGAAAGTATTCTCAGTGTAAATGTTGCCTGATTACATGTACTGTACTAAAGGGACCCTGAGAAGTAGTCAGAAAATTGGATATAAATGAGTCCTTCAAATATTGCCACGAAACACCACCAATATGGAAGGAACTTGTTTCGTGGCACGATCAGGAGGAATCAGAAGCCTCCAATTTTCATACACGATCACAGCGTCCTTGACGTAACTTGGATCAGAAAATGTGGCGAGTGAAAAATCTTCACCATCATGTACTGCCCTCTTGGGAAATCAGGCTTGGCTCCATCAGGTCAATTTACTTGTTTATTTACCACTCAGATCAGACAACCTGACACTCAGGGTTCCTGCAGTCACGCCCCTGTTGTCTTTGTTGTCGTCAAGGACTATAAAATGATAGCTTTATGGAGCTACAGAATTAGTGATTAATTGGGGGCTATCAGGACTCCAAAGAGAGCCAGGAAACAGACAAACTATAATGAAAATCTCCATTTCCTGAAAAAGTTTGAAGGAAACTATTTCCTAAAAGATTACAACATAATCGTTAATTATGTTTTACCCAGTGTGTTAGCCATGGGTTTGAACGATGATTTTATATTGTTTGCCCAGTATATTATAATTATATTGCCCAGTATATTATCATTATTATGTTATTTATTCTAGCGTAAGAGGAAGACGGGCACTCTCTTGTTATCTGCTTTTATCGTTAAAGAGATAAAGACCCATAAACACACACATACATGTATAGGTAGGCAAACACACATACGAGAAGGTAAAAGTACACACACACACACACACACACACACACACACACACACACACACACACTTGCCGTTTCTGATATTATAGGCAATACACACACACACACATACACACACACACACACTTGATAAAAAAAATATTCAAAATAGAGAGCAAATTTGGAAAAATAAATTGCCCAAACAGAATATGGAAATAACTTAATATACAGTATGGTATCGATGACAAACACATCATAAGTGTAATGCAAATACTATATAACTACATAATATTTTACAGAGTATCTTAAGGAAATATGTGGAGAGAGTTTCCGTAGAACATAATAATAATAATAATAATAATAATAATAAGCATCATCATCATCATCAATACTCCAATTCCCTGTTTACAAGGGTTGGAGGCCTATAACATAAACAACCAAAAATTACGTCCACGCCAAAACACAAGAGTAAAAACAGTAGTAAAAAAAAATATCATAGCGAAAAACACGAACAACTATAGAGAGAGAGAAAAAAAAACAGAACGACAAAAAAAAAAAAAAAAAAAAAAAATCACATAAAAAACAAGGGATGAAAAAATGTCTGGAAATGGGCGGGTAAAAAATGGGCTGTTTTGCACCCATGAAGTTTTCAAAGGGAGGGTCTGACTTTGATCCCGGGGGTCGGAGAAAAAGTGGACGTGTTGAGATAAAACAAGAGGGACTTTGATACGACTCCGGCCAGCCAGACTCACTTTTGGGGGAGGGGGGAAGGGGTTGGGGAAGGGGGGAGGGAGGGGAGGAAGGAAGGAATGGGTTGGGGATGGGGTGTGGAAGGGGGGAGGGAGGGAAGGAAGGAAGGAAGGGAGGGAAGGGGTTGGGGTTTGGGGTGGGGAAGGGAGGGAAGGGAGGAGGGAAGGGGTTGGGGATGGGGGAAGGGAGGGAGGGAAGAAAGGAAGGGAGGGAAGGGGTTGGGGATGGGGTGGGGAAGAGGGGAGGGAGGGAAGGAAGGAAGGAAGGGAGGGAAGGGGTTGGGGATGGGGTGGGAAAGGGAGGGAGGGAGGGAGAAAAGGAAGGAAGGGAGGGAAGGGGTTGGGGATGGGTTGGGGAAGGGGTGAGGGAGGGAAGGAAGGAAGGAAGGAAGGGGTTGGGAAAGGAGGGAGGGAAGGAAGGAAGGGAGGGAAGGGGTTGAGGATGGGGCGGGGAAGGGGGGAGGGAGGGAAGGAAGGAAGGAAGGGAGGGAATGGGGTGGGGAAGGGGGGAGGAAGGGAAGGAAGGAAGGGAGGGAAGGGGTTGGGGAAGGGGTGGGGAAGGGGGAAAATGGGAAAGATGGGGGTTCAAAAGGTGGAAAAGATGGGAAGGCCAGGGGTGGGGTTGGGTTGGAGAAAATGGGAAGGAAGGGGTTGGGGAATGGAGTGGGAAAGATGGGGGAGGTAAAGGGAGGCCAGGGGTGGGGAAGGGGTGAAGATGGGAAAGAAGGGGGTGGGGAAAGGGTTGAGATGGGAAGGAAGGGGAGTTCAGGGGCTCGATAGGGGTTGAGAAGATGGGAAGGAAGGGAAGAGAAGGTGACCAGCAGATGGGAAGGAAAGGGAAGCCAGGGGTGGGGAGGGGAGGGGGGAGAAAATAGGTAGGAAGGAGGTAAAGGGTGAGTGAAAGGGGTGAAAACGAAAGAAGGGTGGGGAGGGCATGTGAAAGAAGGGAAGATCAAGGGTGGGAAAGGGTGGAGAGGATGGGAGGAGAGGGATGATGGGGATAGGTTGGGTATAGGGGTCACAAGGATGGTGAGGGAAGGATAGGGGTGAAGAGAATAGAAGGGAAGGGAAAGGGAAGAATAGAAAAAGGAAGGGAAGGGAAGGGAAGCATAGAGTAAGGAAGAGGAATGGATATGAGGAGAGAAGAAGAAAGGGAAAGGCAGGAAATGGAATGAGACCAGACGAAAGGAAAAGAGAAAAAGAGGAGGGCAGAATGGGGGAAATGACGGGGAAGTGAGGGGAGAATGTGGGAGTGATGTGGAGGGGAACGGATATCGTGTGAATGGAAAAGGTAGGATGAGAAGAGAGTTGGAGAGGAAGAGGAAGATGAGGGAGGAGTGTGGTGGGGTGGGGTTGCATGAGGTGGATTGGTTGGATGGGCAGGGAGACTGGAAGAGAGGAGATAAGAAAATTTGAGATAAGAAAGGAGCCAATGGGTACTACGAGAAGAGAGAGAGAGAGAGAGAGAGAGAGAGAGAGAGAGAGAGAGAGAGAGAGAGAGAGAGAGAGAGAGAGACTATCCTCCACTGACACACGTGTATTTTTAAGACCTTCCGAACAAGAGTGACGTATCGGACAGCCACATGACATTGTTCTTTTGTCACCCTGGTATTGAAGCCCTCACAGTGTAAGAAAGGAATACAGAACAACGTTGCAAAATGGAAGTGCTGTAAATCAAAATGTCGTTATATTATGCGTTATACGTTATGCAGAATATTATTATTATTAATATAAATTCCTAGTGTAATATTTCATTTACTGTTTACATTTTTTTAATCGTTTCCACACAACTACAACTCCTCAGTTTGTGTCGAATTGTTTATTTATTTTTATTTTATTTTTTCAGAATTATTTGCAGATGAACAGTGCATTGTTGTTGTATGTATGCAATTTTAGATCCTAAAATATAATAAATCGGGCATTGCATAATTCGTTAATTGTTACTGATTCGACATTTTTTTTTTTAGCTTTATGTACAGTCATGGTCAATAGATCTGCAACACATTTAAATAAAACGCCCTCGACAAATGGTACGAAACTAGAATTGATGATTTTTTAATTATTCATAATATTCAATGTCACGGCTCACTTTTATTCATCTGCATTAGGACTTCCTTTTGACCGTGACTGTACATTGATAATATTATTACAAGATACCAACACTTATTTACATGTGACCCAAAGAATATAATGCAAATTTTATACGAATTTCGCTTCGTGAATATGATATCAAAAGGCGTGATTGTGTGTATGCAATGATTACAGTACCACCCGAGAAATAAATTAATCATATGAAAGTGGCTTCACACACACACACACACACTTCAGCAAACACACACACACACACACACACACACACTTCATCAAACACACACACACAAACACACCTCAGCAAACACACACACACACTTCAGCAAACACACACACACACACACACCTCAGCGAACACACACACACGCACACTTCAGCAAACACACACACACACACACCTCAGCAAACACACACACACACACACCTCAACAAGTTTGCTTCCCCAACTCGCGAGCTTCTCTCACAACTACCAGACTTGATCGAGTGTGGCGCGTGAACGGCAGGTGTTTCATATGCTTCGGCAGGTGTTTCATGCAAGTGTTTCAGTGTGAGTGTTGAGTGTCTCATCTGGTGTTGTGCTGTGTCGTGTTGTTGTGTCGCTTGACCTTGTGTGTGTATTGTACTGCAGTGTGTTGTGTTGCATTGTGTTGTGTTGTGTTGTATTGCATTGTGTTGTGTTGTGTTGTACTGCATTGTGTTGTGTTGCATTGTGTTATGTTGTGTTGTACTGCATTGTGTTGTGTTGCATTGTGTTATGTTGCGTTGTATTACATTGTGTTGCGTTGTGTTGCATTGTGTTATGTTGCGTTGTATTGCATTGTGTTGTGTTATGTTGCGTTGTATTGTATTGCATTGTGTTGTGTTGCATTGTGTTATGTTGCGTTGTATTGCACTGTGTTGTTTTGTGTTGTGTTGTGCTGTGTTGCATTGTGTTATTTTGCGGTGTATTACATTGTGTTGTGTTATGTTGCGTTGTATTACACTGTGTTATGTTGTGTTGTGTTGTCGCTTGGGTGAGGTCAAAGTTAAAGGAAATAGAGACAGAGTTGAGGGAAATGGAAATATCGATCTGGTTATAATTGATATGATGGTAATGGTTGTTTGTGTACATTTGGATACATTACTGTAATTACTGAGGGTGATTGTGATGGTGATGAGACTGGTGACGATGAATATGAATGTAACTCTGGACTTATTAGCGATAAAAATGACTATTAGAATGAAGGCAGCCATGGTAATAATACTTTGCAATATGTTGGTTTAAAATGATGAACCTCCGATTATTTCTATGTTTGCATATTTTAATAATTATAATGCACTGTTACGCATATATGAATATTACCCAATTTGTCAAATTATATGCGATACCTTTTCTGACACGTTATTATATAAGGATTTTTACCATGTATACATATAAAACGTAAATGAGTAGGATGATGAAACTAAGTTAAACATACACATACACTTACTGGAATGGCCGGAAATTTTCATAATGTTACAACTTACATCACTAGGTCTTACATTTCTCCGATAACAAAGTGCAAACCCAGAAATATTGCGGGACACTGGCAAATAAGTAGCATTAATTCGATAACTGATGCAAATTGAACACATATTAACTGGCATCATGATCCAAGAATGCCTTGCTCTATATTATATCACATCCCTAGGTTGTGACGTTTCCATCTGAGATAAAGTGTATGTATGTATGTATGTATTTGTATCTATAGGGGCTCCTCTCCCTCCCTTCTTCCCTTTGTCTGATAGCAAACTTGTAGTGAATATCATATTGTCCCCTCAATCAAATTAAATTGTCACAGGTAGCCCGCATTTTCTGCCATTGATAAATTAGTTACCCCTTTCACCCGGCAATAGTAACGGCTACCTGCATAGCCCTATCTCTTACAACTCACCATTTTGGCTTGCACTAAATCATTAAATACAAAATTAAATCAGCTTTCCAACCATATGTAACATATGTACAGTCGGCAAAAAAAGTTTCGTTACCATCCTTTTAACAGTGTGATGTAATGTTGGTAGGCCTGACTGGTGAGTCAGGTGTGGCGCGAGCATGGAGGCTCACTAATCCAGGGGAGTAAAGTGAAGCCGCCGAACTGTCATTTTCGGCGCCTTCAATATGGCGGACACCAAGATATGTTTCAGTAAAAGTGGACTTCTGACCTGACATACAAAGGTATGCGCCATCTTGAAGGCGCCGGAAATGACAGATTGGTGGCTTCACAAATCAGGTCCTACTGGCGCCTCCACCTATACTACCTCCATGGGCGAGAGTGTCATATATACCTCCGTCACCCTCCCGGACCCCTCAGTGTCTAATGGACAGGCAAGTAGGAATGATGTACTTTTACCCAGTGCTACTTTTTCTGGGTATTTCAAGGTTATTCTTGTTCTAAAATACTCAAACGTATTTCTTGATGTTTAATGATGAATAGTTAAATAGTAATAGTTCTTGAACACTCAAAATTTAATTTAAAATCAGTTAAACTTTTGATATAAAAAGAAAGGGAATGCCTTGTGCTAAGTTGTCATTGCCGCCGCCCGCGAGGCACAGCTGCTCAGACGGTGGAGTACCAACCCTGCCGCGCTTATCCAGGTTAAAATTAACGTAGGGGTGGTAACGAAACTTTTTTTGCCAACTGTACAGTCGGCAAAAAAAGTTTCGTTACCACCCCTACGTTACTTTTAACATGGGTAGCCAGTGTTGGGTTGGTACTCTGCCTACTTGGCTGCTAAGCCTTATCATCCGAGACTGATATCGTCTTTGCCGGGCTGGACAGTACGGGCGGCGGAGGCATTGGCGGTCTGCCTTCGGATGTCGTCACTCATCAGTAGCCTAGTAGCTTTCAACGAGATAGGACGGGTGCTCGTTGCTCTTATGCACTGCTATGCCAGCTTAATAAACTTACATTATACCTGTGAAATTCTTACTCTGATGTAATGTTTTGACCATAAAATATAACCGCCATTTAGTTCCATCCATGGAAGTGGCAAGTGCTTGGCTGAGTGTGTGTAGAAGGTGAGTGACGGCCACACACAGCCTACCCTACACAGGCCCCATTGGTGATAATATGCGGGCCGCGGCCCGTGGCAGTCACAAACATTGCATTCAGTTTCTTTATATCAAAAGTTTAACTAACCTTAAATTAAATTTTGAATGTTCAAGAACTCTTACTATTTAACTAATCATTATCAAACATAAGGAAATGAGTCTGACGGTGGTATTCTTAAAAAAATCTTTCCCTTCAGAAACATGGGAAAAAAATATATCACTAATTTTCTATTCTTAAAGATTTCCTTCCTCTCCTGGCCTTAAATTCCTTCCCTTGAATCGAGTATATTATTGGAACATGAAAGAAAAATTTACCCCATTCCTTCAATAATTCTTTTGTTGTATTTTATCATTTACTTTTGATGTTTTCTTTATAACATCATAATATATTGGAAACACGTGCAACATTATTGTATCACCGAAGAAAAAAGATGTTAGTAAATGAATGAGGCATTTCTTCCAAATTTCTAAAGACCTACCATACTCGGTTCAAAATTTGTGTTGGACTGGGTTGTATACGTCATTGGTCAGGTGTCTCCTGATTGGTCCATATACTCACCTAACTCCACCCTTCCACCCCTACACCACTAATCCTCTCTTGACACCATGCTGCTCGTGGTGGTATATGTTTGTATATTATTTATCATTCTTTTATTCAAGATATACAATTTTATTTATACCATTAGTCTCAGCAATGATTGTAGTGTCCAGATATATTTGTCACAACTCGATATAACATTAAACAAAGAAATTATGACGAGTAGAAGTGAACAAAGTTCCCCACTATATTTATACCACTATTATTATCATCGTTTTTCTACGGGAAATATTAAATCAATGATGTTATAAAACATTTCATCGCATAAAACAAAACCTCGTGAGCACAGCGTGGATGTGTTTATTGTTTATATTTTGTGCCCGGAGGGCTCATAGACGTACAAACGCACACACATTTATAATTTCTATGGCACAAGGCTACCAACATGTAAACTTTTCCTTCCCTTCCAAAGAATTCTTTAAGCATAATGAAGGGAGGGAAAAATCCTTAGAAGGGAAAGATATATGTAAGGAAAGATTTTTTTTTAAGAATACCACCGTGAGTATTTTAGAACAAGAATAACCGTGAAATACCCAGAAAAAGTAGCACGTCATTCCTACTCCCCTGCCCAATAGACACTGAAGAGCACATGGGTTGACGACTTGACGGAGGTATATATAAGACACTCGCGTCACGCCAGGCCTACCACCATTACATCACAGTGTTAAAAGGATGGTAACGAAACTTTTTTTGCCGACTGTACATACACATTATTATGTTTATATATTACTATATAAACTCTGTAACATGTATATTTGTATGATATAAAATGTAATACTCTGTAAACCACATCATATTAAAGATGGGGGAAGATGTGTTGATGTAACAAGACTTGACTGACTGCCTTAATGACCAACACCATGAGTCGATAGGCATAAAGCCCTAAATCTTCTTCTTCTTTATTATCAATCAGGATATACAGTTACCGCTGATTAGGAATGAATATCTCTATCCTACCAGTGTAGTTAACGGACTAACTACGGCACTGTGATGCTTCCAAGGCTCTCATAGCTTTTGCACAGGATACAGGGGATAACCTTAGTTGACCAGCAACAAACTAAACCCCGGCCTCCACTACACACACAGCCTCGAGAACTCTACTTTCTATTAACCTGAGTGATTCCCTAATGACATACATAACAAAAGAAGAAAAGTGAAATAGAGAGAGAACAAAAGAAGAGAGTAGTTAAGTGAAGTGATGAAAGGGAGAAGTGAAGTGAAGTGAAGAGAGAGAGAATCTGAAGGAAGGGAGAAACGATAGGCTATCATGTGGAGAGTGGAGGGAGGGAGCAGTGATTGATTAGAGATAAACAAGAAGTGGAAGATAGAAGAAAGGATCGAAGTAAAAGAGAGGTGGAAAAGAGGGAAGGAAGATGAAAGGTATGATTATGATTATACAGAGAATGAGGAGGAAGCAGCTAAAAGTAAAAAGAAAATAGACTGAGAGAATGGAGGAAATGAGGAGGTAGGAGAGCATGAGGTGGCAAAATAATGTATGATGGGGAAAGAGATAAAGAAGAGGGAGACATAAAAAGTGGGAAGGAAGTAGTGAATGAACGAGGATTAAGGAAATAATGAAGAAAGATTGAAAAGGACGAGAAAACTTGAGAATGAAAGAGGAGAAAGAGAATAATATGGAGAGGAAAGAGTGAAGGATGGTTAATTAGAGAGAAGGAAGAGGAAAGAGAAAATGAAATGAGAAAGAAGAGAGAACTTGAAGTAAGAGAAAAATCAGGGCAATAAAAAAAATGAGAATGGAATGAGAACGATTGTGAGAATGATGGTCAAGTACAGAATGCGAGACTATGTGAAAGTGAGGGCAAAGGAGAGAGAGAGAGAGAGAGAGAGAGAGAGAGAGAGTACAATTAGCCAAGATCCTGACCTGCCTAGCCTACACCAAAATGCAGAGCTCTTGGGAGTAGACGAGGGAAGAAGAGGGAAAGGAGAGGGGAAAGATGGAAGATGGAGGGAACAGAGGGGAGATACGGGAGATGGACGGAACAGAGGGGAGATACGGGAGATGGAGGGAAGATGGGAGGGAAAAGAGAGAAGAGGAGGGGAAAAATAGGGGAGGAAAGGGTGGAACAGAGGAAAAGAAAGAGTGAGAGGGAGGGAAGAGAGGAACAGAGGGGGAAAGAGGGGAGGAAGAGGGAAGAGGAAGGAAAGGGGGGAGCAGAGCAAGGAAAGGGAGGGAAGAGAGGAACAGATAGGGATAGAGGGGAGAAGGAGGGAAGAGAGGAGTAGAACAGAGTGAGAAAGCAAATGAGGAGAAAGAGAAAGAAATGCAAAGGAGGTAATAAAAGTGGAGATATATAAGAGAAGGGAGAAAGGGACGAGTACAGGAGAAAAGGAAAAGGAAACAGAAGAGAAGCAAAAAAAAAAAAAAAATCGAGAGAAAAAAAATGGGAATAAAAAGTAAGAGGATGAAGAGAAGAGAGTTTATTGAGTACAGTAAGAATATTTTAGAATACCTACACACTCATAGTACAATTTTGATAATTACGAACATCCCTCCTATGTTATCAAACTATGTGCAGTTAACTATTACAATTTAGTAGTTTCTCAAAATGACCCACATATTTACTGCGTTGTGTGATGTGTAAATCATTTTGACGCCCTATGACGATTTTACTCCTGCTGGTGTGAGCTAATCTTTTGTTACCCTTTACACCGAAAATCCCAAACAAACCCAACGAACTCATTTTTTTTTTCTTCGTTCCCGCCTTTATTTCTTAACAAATGCTTTTGAATCTAACACTCTAGAAATGAAATATAAGCCATTCCAACCCGTCTGAATGCGCTCTATTCAAATTAATGAGGTCAAATGAATTATATACATTTACATATAATTTTAGTTTATTTCCTCCATGTACGGTATGGTCCCCCGAGCAGATGGATGAGAGACACTATAGGATATCACTGGTCATAAACACTACGCTATTTGCTGGTGTCTAGTACTTTCAGCTCACCCATTTGTGAAGTTTATGTGTGCAATCAGTAAAAATATGTCCTGGAAGTAAAGGAAATAGTTTAGAACACTGTATAACCTTTATGGGGCTTAGTTGTTTATGCGTGTGGAATTACAAATAGTGGCTCATTCATCAACCCGCATCAGTCCTTAATTAAGCACTCCAATATATACATCTCACTTGTTATACTATTCGTCTCTCTGAAGAATGTAGGTTACGCCAAGGTATCCAAATCATTCTTACTACATACTCTACAATGTCCTATTGTTATTATTATCCATACATGCTCTCTACACAGTTATATTTTTTACTCTAATGCGACCACCATAATCTCGACAGGGTTAACTCAAGTATCACTAAGCCGGATCATCAAGAGGAAGAGAGGAAGCTGCAGAAACAAGAGATATAAAAGGTCATTACAGCAGCAATATGGTAATGTTGCGCCATCTAGCAAACTGAGAGTACCTGTGGGAATGAAAGGCGTGGGTTGGAGTCTCATATGAACAGGTCCCTAACACAACTGAACGCACATTGTCGTTATATTCGGCAACAGATCCTCAGCAAGGCTTCGTATGTATGATTGCATAAGAAGGTTCACGCTACTTTCTGCCTGGTAATTCGCTGATGTGTTCTATTTTAGGAAGGTGCAACAGCTTCCTACTATTTCATAATATTTACACGTGCGGTATGTAATGTAAAGTATTCATCATCATTAATCTGCTGGAGGTGATTTTGGGGAGAACACTCACAGACAGACACCACACAACACACACGTACACCTCTACACATACACACCCTGACACACACCTACACTTCTCCACATACACACGTTCACTCACTCTATAAATATATCGCCTCAATGACCACTACGTAGTCGATAAGGGTTAAGCCCAAATAACAAACAAGCACTGCTGGAGTTATGACATTCGTTGCTTCTAGTATTAATCCATAGGTTGTTGTTAAAAACTACACCCGGAAAAATTTTATGTGACGTGAAAAGATTCGTGTATATCATATAGCAAGTGTTCTGGGAAGCTGTTCATTGCTGCGTGAGATATCAAGAGTTCCTAGAAAACAGACCAGCAAGTAACAACCACAAATTATTGGGATTTGTACATAATACCGTCGCGACCACATAATGGAATATTCGGCATTGCTCCTGTGTTTTGCTAGGTACACTCATCATATCGCAAAATGTGCATCTGTATTTTACCAGGTATGTGAACAAGAACTAAATTATGATGCCGGTAGTCAATTTTCAAGTATATAAATAAAACGTGCAGGCACAAGAAATAGTAAAATGTATTGTAAGAGCAATACTGAAAAAAAAATCATGCCTGTCCTCTATCCCACTGAAATTTAAGGGATGTAGTCAGAGAAATGGAGGTAAATGAGTCCTTCAAATATTACCACGAAACACTACCTATATGGAAGGGAGCCTGTTTCGTGGCATAGTCAAGAGGAATCAGAAGCCTCTAATTCTCATACTGATCACAGGGTCCTTAGAGGGAGATTCTCTTGTTAGTGAATTGGAAGGTCCGTGATTCCTCCAACCTATGCCACAAAACAGAACCCCTTCTTAATAGTACCATTGAAGAGCTTCTGTTTCATGGCATAATTCTCGGGAGTTATTTAGGGAGAAGTATTTTGGGTGGATATGTGCCTGTTATTAGCTTCATGGATACAGACAGGAGTGAAGAGTAACACTATTTTAGAGTGAACCCACCGCAACATCTTCCGGATTCTATATATACCCTGTGGACCTTGAACACACAGACGGGGTGACACTACTACAGACTGATCAGGGCCAAGGTAAAGAGAAGATGGTTTTCCTGTTCTTCGACGATCGAGGTTAAGATATTTTGTCAAACGTCGACTTGATACATTGGCTTCCAGATTACGGCACGTGCATATTAGGAGTTAAATATCGATGCTACTACAGTACACCTTAATTAAGACGAGAAACTAATGTATGTGGCACACGGTAGGTCTAAGCTTTATATATATAGATATCAAAGACTGGTTTATGGTCCAGAATAAATCGCCACCTGATCACTGTTATTTCTATAGGTGTGTTGTCCTCACCTTATGTTACCAAATTATGGTTACGACAATGGAATACGTGACATAACTAAGTGTGCGAGCGAATGATTAATGCCTACCCGGTATTATTATACGATCATAATAAAAATACACGCTCGGAAGAAGGAGAAATAGTAACAATAACGTAGATAAGCTTGTAGCGAAAAGGTTAATATTGTACACACATAAAACGTAATAGTAACGAAAACGACAATGTTCCTATAATATAAATCTTAGGGTAAACCATGACAAACATCGGAGCAGTGCCAACACACATACACGCACACACACAGAGAGAGAGAGAGAGAGAGAGAGAGAGAGAGAGAGAGAGAGAGCAAATTTTCATAGCGCTTCCCAGAATGAAATGCATGAGAATATGAAAACCATAAATCATCCCAGCTATTACAACCCCCCACACCTCCCTGTCTCCCTCCCTCCCTTGCCACCCCTTCCTCCCTCTCTCCCTCCTTCCCTCCTGCTTTCTCCACCACCCCTCCAATCCCTCCTTCCCTCCCTCCCTCCCTCCTGCTGTATCCACCACCCTTCCCATCCCTCCCTCCCTCCCTCACTCTTCGCCCACCGTCCTTCCCTCCCTACCTCCCATTCCTCCCTCTTCACCCCACCCCCACCCCAGCCCTTTCCCTCCCTCCATCCCTCCTCTTTTTGAAACCCTTTCTGTCCTCTTTCATTTTTTTTTTTTTTCGGATCCGTTCCTTTACACTCGCATTTTCCCTCCTGTTTCCCCTCAACCCCTTTCCCTCCTCCTCCTCTCCCTCAACCCTTTCCCTCCGCTAACTTTACCCATTATCCTCTTTTCCTTCCGTCCTTTCCCCTTTTCCTGACTCCCTCCCAGTCCCCTTCCCTTTTTCGTTCAGCCTTCCTTCCGATAATATCCATCTCCATGTCCCCCAGTTCTTCTCCTTCTCTCCCTCCCTTTTCCTAACTCCTTCTATTCTTCCATTCATTACACAACCTCCCTCCTCCCAGCTTCTTTCCTCCTTCCTTTTGCCTCGTTATAATGTTTTTTCATCGCTTCCTTTTCCCCACTTATAATAAATAAATACATATATGTCCGTAATTAAACCTCCCACAGTGTTCCCAGGAATATTCTGGGTCAGTTTGTATCACAGTCGTTTGTCAACATTCAGAGGCTTCTCATTTTTTTTCATGAGTTTGAATGATATATACGGTATGTCCACTTTTATCGGTCCATAGCTGTATATACTGTGCATCCCATAACCCAAGACATCTATATCCAAATTTTTCTGAAACATAGTATAATATTATCATCATATACTGTGTAACAGTCTTTACATTACAATAAATGAAATGTTATGTAGATCTATACAGAATATACACTTAAAGTGTGGACATCAAACTAGTAAAATACACTGTCTTACATAATAAAAAAACGAAAGTATCCGGTAATCTTCATAATTTTGAAATCCACAATTACTATACCACTATTAATTGCAACATTAAGCATACCAACACTAGTACTATTATAGTACACTAGTATTAAATGCTGACTGAAATTTAGTTTTATATAACCAAATATATTCGTCATATTTCCAGCACCTAAATTTAGGTTTACGAAACCTTTATGTATATGTAATCCCACAGCTTGCTGTTGGCTGGCTGCTGGTAAACAGAGAGAAACTGAAGATGCTCCGGCAATTCTTATTATATATACTCGTAAACATAAAGATAAGATCAGAAAGCCGCATCCAGTGTTGACTCACATTGGACTGGAGGCACCAACCGGCACTGTACGTGTGGAATACGACCAGTGCCAGGCCTAAAGGTGCCGTTTGAGGGGTGACAGCGAGAGAGGATGCCACCGGATTTAATGCTCAGAGCGTTTGCGATGTGTGTGTGTGTGTGTGTGTCTGTGTGTGTGTGTGTGTGTTGGGGATGTAGGTAGAGTGTTGACTGTGGTATGCGGTAGTATGTGAGGTCCGTTGTGTGTGTATGGAGGGTAATGGTGTGTATGGGTCGCGGTGTGTATGGCAAGTGGTGTATAAGATTTGTGGTGTTGGATGGGTAGTGGTTTGACAGGGGTAGTGGTATTGGAGGGTAGTGGTGTGGGATGGGTAGTGGTGTTGGAAGGGTAGTGGTGTTGGAGGGGTAGTGGTGTTGGATAGGTAGTGGTGTTGGAGGGGTAGTGGTGTTGGAGGGGTAGTGGAGTTGAGGGATAGTGGTGTTGGATGGGTAGTGGTGTTGGATGGCTAGTGGTGTTGGAGGGGTAGTGGTATTGGATGAGTAGTGGGAGAGCTCGGTGTGTTTAAGACCAGCAGTATGGGAGGGTAGTGGTGTTGAGTGTTAGTGGTGTTGGATGGGTAGCAGCGTAGGAGGGTAGTGAGGTGTGATGGATAGTAGTGTGGGTGGGGTAGTGGTGTGTAAGGCTAGTAGTATGTAAGGCCAACAGTGTAGGAGGAGAGTGGGGTGTGAGGGGTGGTAGTGTGGGAGGGGTAGAGGTGTTGCTGGGTTGCTACTGGTGTGTAAAGTTAGTGGTGTGTAAGAGGTAGTGGTGTGTGAGGGGTAGTGGTATGTGAGGGGTAGTGGTGTGTGAGGGGTAGTGGTATGGGAGGGGTAGTGGTGTGTGAAGGGTAGTGGTGTAAGAGGTAGTGGTATGGGAAGGTTAGTGGTGAGTGAAGGGTAGTGGTGTGTGAGATGTAGTAGTATGGGTGTGTGGCTAGGTTGGTGGGACTCTTGTTATTAAAGAGGTGTGCGTCTGTGTAGAATGTAAACAAAGGGAAGTCTACCGCCCTGGAAATACAACAGTGTGTCAACATTATATAATTGTATAGGTGGCATTGGTGAAGCTGTGGTGGGGATGGTGTGTATGGAGTAGTATCTGGAGGATGTGAGGTGGAGACGGTGTGTATGTGTAGTGGAGAGGTTGTGATGATGATGATGGTGGTGGTGGTGGAGAGGGTGTGTGATGATGGTGGGTAAAATGATGTGTAGTGGTAAAGATTTGATGATGGAGTGTTGATGTTGGTGGTGAAGGTGGATGGAATGGGTGTGTGGTGATGCTGGAGTTGGAGAAGGTTTGTGGTGATGGTGGTGGAGAGGGTGTGGTAGTGGTAGAGAGGGTGTGTAGTGGTGGTGGTAAAGAGGGTGTGCTGGTAGTGGGAAGAGAGTGTGGTAGTGGTGAAGAGTGTGTGATACGGAGGAGAACTGAGTGGTATATAAAGGGTAGTACAGTAGTGGTGAAGGTGGTTGAAGATGAGAGACGGGCAGTAATGGATGGAGAAAGAGGGTTCGCACAGTGATAGACAGGGAGAAGAGACAATATGCTATCCACTCTCAAAGTATAAGCTAATTTACTTCCACATTATATAGATATCCTTTCAAGCTTTCTACACCATTCCAATTTTCCTCTTCCTTACACTTTCCAACGCCGCCTCGCCATGTCCCAAACTCCCTCTATCCTTTCAGCTTTTTTATCCTCTCCTGTCCGCTATGAAAATGTTTAAGATAACCGGGGTGTGTGCTGATAGGAGGGCGGGTGAATATATGGGTGGATAGCTAATTTGGGTACAAGAGCATGTCATTACCAGAGCATATAAAGTGGGTGGATCGATAGATGTAGCCAAGCGGGAGTGTTGTCGTAGAGGTGCAGGGAGGTGGATAACAATTTGTGTGGATACAAACGTGGATGAAGGGATAAGTAACTTAATTGGGTTGATGGCTGGAAAGCAAGGCAGACAGGCAGGCATTTAGGTGGATATGTGGGTGGGTCTATAAATATAGCAACTGGTATCAAGTATATGTACTGTACATGTGTAACGATACATCAATATGAAAATATAGATGCAAGTAGATAATATATAGACACACTGACTGATATGGGATAGAGAAACTGACAGATAGATAAATTGACAGGGAAGAAGGCAGACAACTGGGTATAAGTTATATGGATAGTTGGGTAGGTAGGTAAGTAAGTAGATAGGAGGTTAAGTAGATAAATAAGGAGGGTGGTAAAGAAAGGCTTAAGGGGGCTTCAAAGTTGGTAACAGAAACGAGGTGACTTAGGGAGGTGGACCCCTGCCTCAACACTCGGCTTTACTCCAGCCTGTACAAGCTGGAGGGAGTGGAGGTAGGGAGGGGAGGTAGAGAGGCAGCCAAGGAGAGGAAAAGAGAGAGAGGTGGAAGAAGAGTGAAAGGAAGAATAAATGAGAAAGCAATGGATGATAATGGAAGAAATTAGGAAAAAATACTCAGGAAGGGAATGAGGGATACATCGAGTGTGAAACAGAAAAATGAGACTTAGAAATTTACAAGTGTCTGAAAGTGAGAGTGAGAACAGAGAGAGAAGCACGGAGAGGGAGACTGACTGACTGACTGACTGACTGACTGAATGAATGACTGACTGACTGGAAGAACACTAACAATGACAATGTAACATGCCGCTGGAGAAGGAAGGATAAGGAAGTGAAGGATGTCTGAAGAACTGAAAGAATGAAATCGGAACCTAAAGGGTGTGAAACCTTATAAGATCTACATATCTACAGGCAATTCACAATAAGGGGAAGACAATACACGATAAAGGGGAGGCAATACACAGGCAATACACAATACAGGGAAGGTAGGAAGAGAGAGAGAAAAGAAAGACAGAAGGTAGGGAGTGATGGAAGAGTAAAGGAGTACATTCATGCATATCCAATAGGCTACATATAGACAGACAAATATATAACGTATATATACACAATAAGGTCGAGATAGGGAAAGAAACAGATAAAAGACAGACAAACTGATATAAAAGGATAGACATAGACAGATAAATAAACGAGTAAATACAGAGAGTAAGGGACAAGGGAACGTCAACTAAAGCCAGGAGGTAAGACGGATAAGAAGAGAGCACCACCAGACTGAGGCCAAGGAAGCCGGTTGTCAGAGGTTAGATTAGGAGGGAGGGAAGTAGGGATGGAGGGAGGAAGGGACGCGAGAGTTAAGGAGGGAAGGAAGGAAGAGAACTGGATGAAAAAGAGGGAGGAAGAGGAAGGGGGGCGTGCTAGTGAGTAGAGGGAAGGACGAGAGAGAAGGGAGGAGGAAGGAAGGATAGCGAGAGTTAGGGAGGGTAGTAGGGAGGAGAGTTAAGGAGGGAAGGAAAAGAACTGGATGAAGAAGTGGGAGGAAGAGGAAGGAGGGCGTGATAGTGAGTAGAGGGAAGGAAGAGGGAGAAGGGAGGAGGAAGGAAGGATAGCAAGAGTTAAGGAATGTAGTAGGGAGGAGAGTTAAGGAGGGAAGGAAAAGAACTGGATGAAGAAGTAAGAGGAAGAAGAAGTGAGTAGAGGGAAGGAGGAGGGAGAAGGGATGAGGGAGGAGAAGCGAGGGAAGGACGAGACGGGAGCAAAATAACAAAAGCAGAACAACTAAGGCAAGACAACAATACGTTTCGTTCATTATCCAGCAGAAGTTAGCGACGCAGGAATAAAAATATGACAAACAGAAAAAGGAAGCAAGAGGCCAGACAAATGTGAGAAACTACAGAGAGAGAGAGAGAGAGAGAGAGAGAGAGAGAGAGAGAGAGAGAGAGAGAGAGAGAGAGAGGGAAGTAGATAGAGATACGTCAAATCACTTCATCTGGCCACACCCAGAAATATCCTGACAATGACATTACCCATTCCCACAGGGCACCAAATCCACAGAGTCGAGGAGAGGGACAAGGCACTCTGCAAGGAACGACATGCCAAGGTTGGGAACGGCTGATTAAGAGGAGATTATCTTTTTGGTGAATTGGAAGAACTCTGATTCCTCCAAGCTATGCCAAGAAACAGATCCCCTATTGGTTTACCATTGAGGGCGTCTGTTTCCTGGTAGTGCTAAGAGGAATTAGAGACCTTCCAATTTACCAACAAGAGAATCTCCCCTTTAAGTGTCCCAGCAATCCAAACTCGAATACACATTTAAGAACGAATAAACAGTTGCTTAAGGACCCTATGATCGTCTACGAGAACTGGTGGTGGCTTCTGATTCCTCCTGACTATGCCACGAAACAAGCTCCTTCCATATAGATAGTGTTTCGTGGTAATATTTGAAGGACTCATTTACCTCCAATAATCTGACGACAACAACACAGGGTCGCCTTAAATTATTAAATGACAGGTAAGGACAAACTGGAAATTATAACCCTACAACCTTTGAGTGATATATATATTAAACGGAAGCAACTACAGAACAATAGGAGATGAACCTTTCCTTCTCATTCGGACAATAACAACAAACTGATATATTTAGCAATGAAATATAGATAGCACCAAAGAGACCAAGCTATTAATGAACAACACACACACGTCAGCAATACGTTTTTAATTCATTCAGACAATAACAAACTGACTATATTTACCAATGAAATATACTGTATATATATATAGCACCAAGGAGACCGAACTATTAATATAACGCTGCATTTACGTCACTGAACTTTTCTTCTTTCACATAATAATATATTTGTCGTATACTAATTATAACAGTGGTGGACTTAAAATTCGCTGGGCTTGACGTGTGATCTTGGTCTGTGAGAATATTAATGAGAGAGAGAGAGAGAGAGAGAGAGAGAGAGAGAGAGAGAGAGAGAGAGAGAGAGAGAGAGGGAGAGAGAGAGAGAGAGAGAGAGAGAGAGAGAGAGAGAGAGAGAGAGAGAGAGAGAGAGAGAGAGAGAGAGAGAGAGAGAGAGAGAGAGAGAGAGAGAGAGAGAGAGAGAGAGAAAAATAATATGAAGAGGTGATAGAGGAGACAAGAATAAGAGGGAGAAAGAGTGAGAGGGAGAGGGAAAGCGAAAACAAATTGGAGGAAGAACGAAAGATTGAGGGAGAATGACGGAAACAGTGGAAGAAAAGAAGGAGAAAATGGAAGGGGAAATGAATGAGAAAGGAAGAGAAGGGAATGGAACGTGAGAAAGAATCAAGGGAGGTAGAGAAAATGAGGAAACGAAAAAGAAAAGAATGGGCATGAAATAACACAGAGAGAGAGAGAGAGAGAGAGAGAGAGAGAGAGAGAGAGAGAGAGAGAGAGAGAAAGAGAGAGAGAGAGAGAGAACAACACTCACTAAATGCTCAGACTAACCCAGCTCTAGTGAAAATGAAAGGAGAAACTCAAGAATCGGTTTTGTAAAGTTATCTTTTCATCACCAATTTTCCTTCAGTACAATTTCACACAAACAATACACTCTCTGGCCTTGTGTGTGTGTGTGTTTGTTTGTTTGTTGTTTGTATGTATGTTGGTTGGTTTGTTGGTGTGTGTGTGTATGTATGTATGTTGGTTTGTTGTTTGTGTGTGTGTGAGTGTGTGTGTGTGTGTGTAGGAATCTGCTGTAGGAGTCTGGTGGGTGGAAGACCTTGATACCTGTAAAGCGTGGGTTTATAAGAGCAGTTAAAATGTTGTATACAATTACCAAGTTCAAAGGCGACTCGGTAAGGGCAGCTGGCTGAAATAGGGTTACGAGAAACTAAGGCAATTTAGGAGAAATAATGAATATTGAAAATAGATGAGAGAGAGAGAGAGAGAGAGAGAGAGAGAGAGAGAGAGAGAGAGAGAGAGAGAGAGAGAGAGAGAGAGAGAGAGGTAAGATGGAAGGAGTAACTACCTTTATTATAGATACATATGGGATTATCAACGTGACTTTAACTCTAATTCAAAGGCAGGGCGTTATTTACATATCTTTTTATTCCGGCCAAACAATTACTGCTGTTGGTAGACAAGCAATACTGGCATATAAAAAATCCATTAGATGAACATAGTATAAGCCAACCACGTGTCTTAGCTAATCATCACGAATAAACACCAGACGACATTATAAAATACAGAAAAATCCTTGTCGTCCACGAGATAACAACAAACCTTTATATCATAACTCTTGAACTAATAAACAACAAAAGAATGCGACTGTCAAGGGAAGGAATACAGAACAGAGTTGGTTTAGTTGGTACATACACCCCCAGAGTTAAGTTGCAATTTCCCAGTCACCGGGTACACCCTGACTGACTCCATTCCTCCTGCACTGAACCTAATCCAACTGGAGGTGGTGGCAGGGGAGTGTTGAAAATGAGGTGGTATACGGAGCCAGGCAGGACAGTCACTCGTTGGGGAATTTCGTGTCACTTCATTTGGGTAAACTGTGTGGCGTGCAAGATTTTTTGGGCCATTTGTATGTATGTATACGTACGAGGGAGAAGGGAACAATAAATAAATACACATAATGATATTAAATTGACAAGGGAAATGGATGGATTGAGAAGGAAGTAGATAGGGAATAAGATGCGACGATAAGAAAAGAGAATAAAAGAAAAGAAAAAAGAGCAATGGGGATACAGAAAGACTGAGAAGGAAGGAGACATGGAGGAGGTAAAAAAACTGAGAAAGAAAGGGACAGGGAGAAGGAATAATAAGAAAGAGAAGGACTGGAAGAGACACTGAGGAGAGAGAGACTGTACCGAGGGAGTGGGAGGATGAGGGGGAGTAAGAGGAGAGGCAAGGACAGGAGTGGTGAGGAAAGATAAAAGGGAAATGAGAGAGAGAGAGAGAGAGAGAGAGAGAGAGAGAGAGAGAGAGAGAGAGAGAGAGAGAGAGTTGAGTTGATGGATGAATGGCGAAAGAAAGATAGAATACAGAGTGATGAAAGAAAGAAAAATGGAAAGTGAGGCGAATGAAAGGAAGGCCGATAGGAGGAAGGAGAAAGTGGTGGTGGGGGAGGGAAGGAAGGAGGAAGTGAAGGGGGGAAGGTAGGAAGGAGAAGGAAGTGGTTGGGGCACTGGGAGGAGAGGAAGGAGGAAGTTCAGAGGGGTGAAGGAAGGAGGAAGGAGGAAGAGATTGGGGAAAGAAAGAGGAAGTGGTGGAGGGAGGAAGGAGGAAGTGAGGGAGTGAAGGAAGGAGGAAGTCAAGGGGGAGGAAAGAGGAAGTGGTGGGGGGGGGAGAGTGGAAGGAGGAAGTGAAGAGAGGGGAAGGAAAGAGGGGACTCTAGTGGGGGACGAGTTATGGAGGGGAAAGAAATGGAGGTGGGATAAGTGATGGAAGAATCGAAGAAAGGAAGAAGGGAGGGATAAAAAAGGAGGTAAGGAGGGAAGAAAGTGGGAAAGAGGTGATGGAAGGAAGGAAGAAGGGAGGGAAGAGAGGATGAAAGAAAAAATGGGGGTGGAGAGAGGATGGAAGAAGCGAAAGAAGAAAGAAGGGAATGAAGGAAGGAAGAATAAAGAACGTAAAAAGGAGGGAGGAAGGTGAGATTTTCTTGTTGACTCACACAACAACTCATAAGCCAAAAGGGGGTAAACAATTTCCATCAGCTAACCAAACAGCAAATTAACCCTTATCAACTTATCTTCAGAGAGCAAGGAGTGTGTGTGTGAAGATTAGCTACTTAATCTTTACACCTACTTACTAAATTTACATGTGAATTAAGGGGCTGTGAATTGAGGTCTAATCAAACTTAATTTCTTATTCTCTCACATAAAAGTTAGAGAATTTGAGGTTCGTCACACGACCACATAATATTGAGGCTTAAAGGGGGTTATTTACTTTTGGTACATTAGAGCGCCTTCATTACTCCAAAGTATGCCAGGAAACAGGACCAGGTGAACAAATATACTGATGTCCTGTTGCTTGGAATAGTTTGGAGGAATCAGTTGCTCCAGATTTACCACCACCAACGTCAATGTTCTATATAGCCCCTTTGGAGGAAAATTTCTGTGACCTTCACCTCTTTCAATCACAACTATGGCCTGAATTCAGAGTTAATGATTCCTCCATACTAAGCCAGGAAACAGATTTATTCCCTGTACAAGTAGGGGATCTGTAACCCTCCAATTTAATCATAAAAGGAAGGGAGGGAGAAGAGGATGGGAGTAACGAAGGAAGGAGGGAAAAAACGCAAGAAGGAGGGATAGGAAGGAATAAGGTAGGAAGAAACGAAGGTAATAGGGTGGAAAGAAAGGATAGAAGAAACACAAGGAGGGAAGAAAAGATGAAAAATAATAAAGAAGGTAGGAGAGATAGAATGAAAAATACAAAAGACGGAAGGAAGAAAATAAGGAGAACAAATAATGAAAAGATGATCGATAGGAAATAAATTATAACAAAACCTCCCTCATCCATGCAGTAAAGAGTTAACAGAGGAAGTGGTGGATATCCAAACCCCGTATATATGTATCATAGTAAAGATCACTCCTAAAATTAAAATTAAAAGTTTGTTGGTAAGCGTTCAATCATAGCAAGGATTATTATAGTAGAACCCAAGACTGCTCCGAAATCATAATATAAGCTCAATACTATAATAGAATAATAATAAACCTTTCCACTGCTTCGAAATGATTCTGTAACATTATGGTGAGGTCAGCATTGCAAACATACGAACAAGTCCTGTAAACTCTAAGATGCTTTGTGAATACCGACCCATAACATAAGAATCGTGTACTACAAAGGGAGGGTAATGGACCTGAAACACTCTGGTGGTGAGGTCAGTAATGAAAACATACGAACAAGTGCGAATTCTGAGAGGTTTAAGGGGAGATTCTCTTGTTTGTAAATTGGACGACTATTACTGATTTCTCCTAACTATACCAGAAAACAGACGCCCTCAAAGGTACACTCGCAATCCAAAATTTATAACCAGGTCTTGTTGAAAGTTTCGAATCATTTGACATAGTAGTGAACCAAGTACAACGCTTATCCAATTTCATATTTGCCTGAGCTCGCTTAATTTAATACTCGATCAGGCTGTTGGAAGCAAGCCTGGATACATATTTTGGATTGCGAGTGTACTAATACCCGGGGATCTGTTTAGTGGCATAGTTGGAAGGAATCAGTAGCCTTCCAATTTACCAACATGAGATTCTCCACTTAATATATACCGGTCCAGCAGTAGCCTACTTATTTTTTTTTTTTTTTTTTTTTTTTTTTTTAACCTAGTTTTTGGTTGTTGATGATGTTGTTGGCCCCAAAGACCCTCGTTTAGTAGAGTGACAATATTCTAATATAATTACTTAACGAGAGCAACCAGGCACCGAAAACCTTGTACCAGTCCTCTAAGGCTTTAACTCGTTCAGGATCTGATACAGTACCTTAGTCCGAAGTGTAGTTGTAGTAGTTGTTGTTGTTGTTGTGGTTGTTGTGGTATTAGGTAGCGAGCTTGGCGTTGTGGTGTTCTTAGGTAAAGTGACTGCACAAGTTTCTTTAGGCTTAATTTATTTATACATACTTATCTCTATACAGGGAATTATATTTAATGCCTTGTCTTATATGCCTGTGTCTCTCTCTTATGGAGACAGGTTATAGCCCTGGGAGTCAGTTTAGGAAATCCTACATATTAGTTCAACTTCACTGCTTATATACATTCTCTATTGGAGTTCCTGGTACTTTTAAAAAGGGGTGGAGTATATTTAAGCTCCACCCAATTCTCCTCTCTCTCTCTCTCCCTCTTGCTTTCTCTCCCTCTTTCTCTCTCTCCCACTTTCTCTCCCTCTCTCTCTTGAGTTTAGAGATGACAGTGAGAAATTGTAGGGTAAAATGGGTACCCTCTTGTGTCTGTTATCGTCTGGTGTTTATGTTACATGTTGTTGTAAGAAGGGTCTTGTACATCGCTCTATCACGCTACCCGCCTGGCCCCCCAGGCATTAAAGCTTTATTTAATAGAAGGCCAGTTCACAATGTTGGTACGGTACATGATAATTAAGATAGTAACAATGAAGACATGTATAGTAACCTAAAATAGACATTAAGACATAGGCACATCTTGTACATAAATGAACATAGATAGTATCATTAATACATGAATATTAATACATTGTTACATAAAAATCATCTTAAAATTAATGTGTTTAGCTAGGTGCATGTTATTGTGTGTATATAAGCTAACCTATGCTAAAGGTTCCCACATTAATAAGGGGCCGTGTTGCTAGGCTGTGAAATAACAGTCCTATTCTTTTCAATACAACATAATTCAGTATACCTCAATAGTTCGTTCTTATACAATACATAAATATGATAGTACCTGGCAGAAAGATAAGACAGTGGATAATAAACATTGGTACTCAGTTTTATTTTTATCAATATATGGAGGAATCAAATTATATAATAAGGATGATTGAAGCCTATTCTCCTTAAATAACATAATAGTTGCACTTTTTCCGAAACAACTGATAATGAGGAGATGTTAAACAAGTCGACTTTAAATGAAATATGTTTAAAGGTGGAAAAGATTATGTCATGTTGTCTAGCACGTTTATGTTTATTAGGCAAGGTAACGATCCCCTTGGATCGTATTTCCTATGAGTCTGTTTCTTTATAGTAGCCTGTAACCATACCATGTGTAGGGTGATTAGGGTAAATTAATGTTAATTGTGTATCAGCAGGTAAGTATAGATAGTGGAAATTAAAATTGATGATGAAAAGAGATATTGATTAGTAATAGATATGAATGTACATGCATATAGGGCTTGATCAGTATTACTTTGATTCCAAGCAAGTGGAGATTTTGCATCCTTAGGAGATTTATATGCAACTTAAATGCAAAGAAATATGCAAGACAAACATCTATGAAGATATGCAACATGGCACTTGAAGTGTTGTGTGTCACTGATGACATCATCACTAAGTATAATACTTATTGGATGAAAATCGAATGTGAAAGGATTACTTCCATTTTCATATGGAATTGGTGAAGTACGTAGCTTGGGAAAAACATTTTATCTTTTATGTGAATAATAATGGGATTATGATCTTGTAGTAATATACTACGCATTAATGTATAATAATATACCAAGTAGGTGGATGAAGATAATAAGTAAGATGGTATTTCATCATTGATTATACCATTATATTTCGTAGCTGTTGGAGTGGTAATAATTGTGAGTTAATCTTACCTTAATCGCAGTAAATATTCTCTTAAGAAATAAATGGTTGTTATTTCTCTCTGTTCCTCACCTGCAATTCATTTCCTGCTAATTCACAGAAATAAATAGAAGCCTAAAACATGATATGATTATTCCATATATGTAGTTCTTTTCATTCGTTGATCATGTAAAGTTATATAAATCGTATTTAATTTCTGTGCAATGATTTGCACTCTAATACAGTATATACCTGTTACTTTATCTTATCTTGATTTGCAACGGCTTGTCCCGCAACCTTTTTATTTATGGGATAATGCTTGTATATTACTATCTAAGCCTTACCAAATAGTGTTGATGAAATTCCGCTTAAAATATCCCAATCACGCTCTGGGCTGTGATGATGGTTCTAAGCCATTATTTTTTTTTTTTTGTATAATAAGCGAGCAATATTATTTGAGTCGCTGAATTCCTTCCTAGGGCGCCCAATGGTGAAAGGACACCTTAGAATATAATACATGTAAATTGGGAACTTCATTTGTGTGATACCTGTCAAACAAAACTAGTGTATCATTAAATATCTTATCTGTACACACTGCTCAATGGCAGAAAATTTATGTAATAAGTCAGATACCTTATAAAAATTAATGATAATATCGTTCTTCCCCAATATTTTATTATTTCCTTTTTCTTTTCAACTGTTTGATAAAATTGTAAACGAGAGCTCTCAGAATGTAGACGTCATCTTTATCCGCTTGATGCACTTCGTCGGAGCTAATAGGCGCCGCGAGTATAAACACGAAAATTGTTATATACGTTGATGTGGGCCACATCCGTAAGAAAAATTATTATATATCATTGGAAACCGATCGGAGTTTTTGTTTATAAATGTTTATATTATTATCATCAATAGTAGGGATAAAATTACTAGGAAGAGGAATTGTTAATGTTCAAGAGATATTGATTGGTTTCATTGTGGATGTTGGGTTTTGCGCGCTTTTACCAATTTCTTTATTCTCTTTACATAAACAATATCAACCGCCTGGTAAAATTATGCATTATTATAGGTTTATTACCTACTAAAGAAGTGTGAAGATTCGATCGGGTACCCGTTATCACTTGGAGTGAACATATTGAGTTATTTGTTTTATTATGTCGGCGATTACGCAATATTTCCATGCAAGCTCATAATTTGTTTTGTTATGTTGGCAATCACGCATTATTTTCATGCAAGCTCATAATTTGTTTTGTTATGTTGGCTATCATGCATTATATTCATGCAAGCTCATAATTTGTTTTGTTATGTTGGCTATCATGCATTATATTCATGCAAGCTCATAATTTGTTTTGTTATGTTGGCTATCACGCATTATATTCATGCAAGCTCATAATTTGTTTTGTTATGTAGATCGTTTTGTACATCATGATGAAATTGTTGAAATGCAACTCACTGTCGTTCAGTGTAGTTGTCCACGTTGTATCATGGCTTCTGTGTGGCAATTTTATATCATATGAAAGACGTATCCATACGCCATATAGTATTTCATGTGGAGTTTTTCCCTTTATTTCCGTATTTTGTAGTGTTTATTGACCGTCATATCGATGCAGTCTTCCCATGTGGAGGGATTTTCCTTGTTTCTGTGCCACGAAGTACTTCTAGTATTGTTACGGTGCTGCCGTTTTGTTAACCCATTAAATGCTGGGAGATATGGTAATATAAACGTTTGCTTAATGTCGTAGACATCAGATACCTTTTATAATATCGAGACATGTATATGGTCATATGAAGTTGGTTTTTATATATATGTGCACTTCCCTTTGCGGTTTTTATCATAGTGTTGCCGCCACCAAATATCTAGAAAATGGTTAACCATTGGTAATACTTTATTTGCGTCCTGATTCGGAATTGGTAAGGAAAGTAGATCTATTCCTACTACGTTCCATGATTCGTCCAGGATTAGGGATTCCCGTCATGGAACAGGTCCAAATGTATGGCCTTTATTTGCATTGTCTGCTTCGCACTGAGCGATATATGTGTTTCATCATCTACCCTTAGTTTATGCTAATGGTGTATTGTATGGAGAGTGGTCAGGTACCTATCTCTCCCAGGATGTCTTGCTGCTGTATTATGATATAAGGGTAATTAATACTGAGGGAATCATTATGTGTTGTATCACTATTTGATTGTTTTTTCGTCACGTTTCCTAAGTTTTCTGTAAATAGTATCATCATGAAGGGAAAATATATTTAAGTGACTGGGTAATTTTGGGCCATTATTTTCATCCTCAGTTTTTAATGAATATTTTATTACATTCATCATAGAATTGTTTGCTAATGTTTACGAACCGCATTAAGGTCAAAGTCCATGGGTGTCCTCGGAACTAAAAGGACAAGATGACTGTTTAAGGGATCTACTACTTTATTAATCGTCCTAAAAGATAGTTAATATCAATATGCGGGAGAAATTCCTGAATTGTTAGACCTTATCTGGCTAATTTTCCCGTTAGGGTTTGAGGTTATAGTAAGCCAAGGATCGTTTGATAATTTGCGAAAACATGTAAAGGATAGCCTAATATGATTTCTCTCAAAGTACGAAGTGCCCATAATATTGCTTTAAGTTTCCTGTTTTGTTACAGAGTAACGAGTAATCTGCGTACTTAATATTCTCTAAGCTTAAGTACATACCTGACATAGACCCGTAGCTATCTCTTACATAAGTACAGCGCCTTAGCCTACTGAAGAAGCATCTGTACACTCCATAAAAGACAATGAATATTTGGGAACGTAAGAATTGAAGCTTACATTAATTAACCTTTAATAATTCAAAGCTTAGCTGTTTTTCTGGCATCCATACAAACTTTGTATCTTTCTCGAGGGGATTATTTAGGTGTTTAGTTACTTGGGAAAATACTTTACAAAGATTCTATATAAGAACATAAGACCAAGAATGATTTTATGTTAGTAACATTTATTTAGAATAGTGAATACTCTCATTGCTCGTATTTTATCAGATTGTGTATGGAGCACAGGGGCGGTTAAATGGATAACCTAAAATGATAAGTTCCTGGTCAGAAACTGAGACATAGACATTTAAAGTTTGAGGCCTACCTAATGTAATCTCTGTATAACCTTCGTTATAGTTACTTACTATGAAAATAATCAAATCGTTGAGATTAGCGATGACTACGTTATTAATAAAACCAATACGAAAATTGATCATATGCTGAAATATGGATGAAGCATTACATAAACCAAATGGTCTACGAATGTATTCATAATAACCATGGGAAGTATTAAATGTTGTAATGGGTTGAATTTTATCATCTAATGTTACTTGCCAGTTTCCACTGACCAAGTCTAATGTGGAGAATATCATAGGTTTTGTTTCACCAATGTTAGACAAAACATCTTAAAGGAGGGAGGGAATATTTATCTTTAAGTGTAGCATTATTTAATTTTCTGCAATCAATGACTGGCCTAAAATCACCATTATTTGTTTCTTGAAACCAAAAACATTGGGCTGTTAAAATGGGAATTAGAATTCTTAATAATGCCTTCATCCATCATTTCATTTAATATTTCGTTTACCACTTTCTGTGTACTATGCGGTACGGTAGTCTATATGCTCGAGTAAATGGGTTAAGGAGATATTAGAGTAATGGTATATTTTTTTTTTTCTAATAATTCACCAGGTAGGGCAATCGCATTTTAATATGTGGCTAGTATAGTGATGAGATTATCACGATAAAGTGGAAAATCGCGTCCACTGACCAAATTTCTAAGTTGCTCGTACGTGACTATCTATTTATCCTTCGGTAAGAACCGATACAATATTTCCTTGTGGTATTGGTCTAACTTCCATCTGTACAGATCACATAGATATGTTCCTTTCTTTACATGAATATTGGTAAATGGTTTATTAATATCAGTGATATTTTCACTGTTTACATTAGTTAAGTAAATTAATCCCTGGTTATATATTATTTTACTAGTTCTATTAAGGATAGAACGGTAGTGTGTGGCTGTACATGAGATGGAAGATGTACCTTCAATTTATGGACGAAATTTGGAGTTAATATAATATTATATGCAGCAATGGCCTTTATGATAATGGGGTTATTTCCCTCATTTTCAATACGTATAGGGTTAACATTACCTGGACTTATATATTTTGGCCTGGATAATCCTGTATTTGAATACATTAATTCCTAAAATGTATTATTTTATGTTTAGGGTTTATTATTATGGTTTGTTTAATAAGGTATGATAAACCTAGTTTATAATTTCGTATTATATAAAATTCATTATGAATATGGTTAGTTCCCTTGGCTAACCGTACAGGAAGGATTAGTTTCCCTAAGACCTGTAATTTATTGCCTATTATGGTTGACAATTCTATGTCACCTGTTCAATCTTGGTTTATAAATGCTGCTGGGGACCTAATTTGCTCAATTTGTTAAAGGAATTATCCGATAACAAGGAAACTGCGGCGCCTGTGTCTATCATTAAGGGGGTGTTACTATGTGATACTAGGACAGGGAATTATAGTATATTATTGGTAAATGCGACGACAGGGCCTACAGTTATATTTTCGGTACGTTTTAATATTGTGCCAGTCCCATTTCATTCTGTTAAGGATCATGCATTCATCTAAGGAATGCGACTGTGACTCATGTAAATGACTGTATTTATGATTACTTTCGTTACAGTGTTTGCAACGTTTTCCCTGTGATTCCCCTTGAGTAGGTGTGGCATCAAAATTAAAAATCTTCGTACCCTTGGATTGAGTAATCTGTAATTCACGATGTATGATACGAGATTCCTTCGAATTTAAAGCTAGAGACCCTGATAGTGCAAGTGCTTTTGCTGGTTCACTTGTATTTATGTTGTCCGCCTTAGTTTTAATTATTCTCTGAACCCATGATAATGAATTATGTAGTTTACCATCCCCAAAAACATCAATAAGTGACTGTCTGAATGTAGCATATGACGTTAAATTCTGTGGATTATCTCCCGTATAGTACTTTGAATAATTGTGGGTGGGTAAAATTCTCATTGCTTGCATAGTAGAGGTAATTAGAAGAGCAGAGACAGTCGGAGATTGTGGAGGAGTAGCCATTTTTGGAGAAAATACAGGTTAATATAGTATACCAGATAGAGGCTTTAATGGGGGTAAGGTTTGGAGAAAGAAAGGAATGTACTCGAATGTGTTGGAACCACAAACGAAACTTAGGGAGGTAGAGGAATCTAGCTTGAAGGCTAGTGAATCATTATCAGGGATATTCGAAGTTAGTTATGATACCTTTGGATTAATGGGGGATAATATCTTTACTTTTGTTTTAATGTGGCACTTGTTTTCTGTTGTCTGGGCTGTTATTGAGGAACCTATTTTCTAACATGTTCGTGGACAAGTGAAAATTAATGTAATGTAACATGTAATGTGTACCTACTTTAGTTGACTGTAGTTGCAACGACGATGACGACGAGTGGAAGTTTTGTTGGGGCGTTGCCTGACGAGGCGACGATGTGGTGAAGGGGCGACGACCTTGAAATGACGAAGCGATGATTAGTTAGCTCGCACACTAACACACTAACAGTCGTAATTGGAGTGAAGATGATGAACCTTGACTTGCCTTTTTACGAGAGAATTTACGTATAAGGAGGCGTCAGCGTGGAGGTGATGTAGTGATGGCGTTGTCCTTACGAAAGCATTTACGTAACAGGATCGCCGTAGTGATGAAGTGATGATTGTTTGTAGTGAAGTAGATGAGGTTCTCTGTAGGTCAGTTGCAGTTATGTTAAAGCAGGTGTTTCTTGTAGGTGAAGAATTTGTGGTTTATCTCCCTCGTTAGAGGTCGTAAGATTACCCACTGAAGAAATTACTTGAGAGAATTTACAAGCAGATTCCTTCAACTTGTCCTTGAACTATGTTAGTCACTGTACTCCCGTGAAGTCTTTACCTTGCAACTTGCTTTGTTGCAAAACACCGCTGCCATCAAAATGTACCAGTCCTCTAAGGCTTTAACTCGTTCAGGATCTGATACAGTACCTTAGTCCGAAGTGTAGTCGTAGTAGTTGTTGTTGTTGTTGTGGTTGTTGTGGTATTAGGTAGCGAGCTTGGCGTTGTGGTGTTCTTAGGTAAAGTGACTGCACAAGTTTCTTTAGGCTTAATTTATTTATACATACTTATCTCTATACAGGGAATTATATTTAATGCCTTGTCTTATATGCCTGTGTCTCTCTCTTATGGAGACAGGTTATAGCCCTGGGAGTCAGTTTAGGAAATCCTACATATTAGTTCAACTTCACTGCTTATATACATTCTCTATTGGAGTTCCTGGTACTTTTAAAAAGGGGTGGAGTATATTTAAGCTCCACCCAATTCTCCTCTCTCTCTCTCTCCCTCTTGCTTTCTCTCCCTCTTTCTCTCTCTCCCACTTTCTCTCCCTCTCTCTCTTGAGTTTAGAGATGACAGTGAGAAATTGTAGGGTAAAATGGGTACCCTCTTGTGTCTGTTATCGTCTGGTGTTTATGTTACATGTTGTTGTAAGAAGGGTCTTGTACAACCTAGTGACATAAGACGTTGGTCGTGAGTAAATTCTAAATATCTATACATTTCTGGACGCATGAATTACTCTCCTACAAAAAGAAAAGTATGTGGTATTAAGGGGGTAGTACAGTGTTGGTAAATCTGGAGTAACTGATTCCTCCAAACTATTCCAAGCAACAAGCCACCAGTATTTTTGTTCATTGGATTCTATTTCCTGGTGTAGTTTGGAGGAATCAAGGCGCTCCAAAATACTAAAAGTGTACCATTCCCTTAAAAATATGTGCATGGCATTATAGTCAGAAAAAACTGCAAATAATTTTAATATATATAGTTTCCCTACAACTACATAAATTACAGATGTTTAAGTTCGAAAGACAGAGAAATAAATGAATGGTTTAATTTCCATAAGTACAGAGAAATAAATAAATGGTTTAATTTCCATAAGTACTTTTATTATTTATTATTACTTGGGTTGTTGTTGTTTTTTAGTTTGTAACGATAAAAATTTTCTCTTTTATTAATCTATCAATTAATATTCCACGTGTAGGTTTAATATTATACAGCAGCAGACTTTGGATCTAAATTTCTGAATCTGCCTCGTGTTGCGCATTGGTACACATGAAGGGAGAAGCAGCGGGGTGTGAGGCAGTGTGAGGCAGACGGGGTGTGAGGCGGAGGTGTGAGGCAGTGTGGGTGTGAGGTAGGCAGGGTGAGTGAGGCAGAAGGGTGTGAGGAGGGCAGGGGGAGTGAGGCAGTGTGGGTGTGAGGTGGGCAGGGTGAGGCAGGGTGAGTGAGGTAGTTGGGTGTGAGGAGGGAAGGGTGAGGCAGCGGGGTGTGAGGCAGGTAGGGTAAGGCAGTGGGGTGTGAGGCAGGTAGGGTGAGGCAGCGGGGTGTGAGGCAGCGGGGTGTGAGGCAGGAGGCGAGTGGTGGCTAAGAGTAAGACTGACTGAGGGAGGCAGATGAAAACGAGACAAGAAGGGAGTGGAAGGCAAGCAGAGTGACAGACAGGGAGATGCAAATAGGGAGAGGCAAACAGGGAGTGGTAGGTTGGGAGAGGCAAATAGGGAGTGGTAGGTAGGGAGAGGCAAATAGGGAGTGGCAGACAGGGAGTGGTAGGTAGGGAGAGGCAAATAGGGAGTGGTATGTAGGGAGAGGCAAATAGGGAGTGTCAGGCAGGGTGTGGTAGGTAGGTAGTAACAGGCAGGGAGTGATAGACAATGAGTGGTATAGACAGGGAGAGGTAGATAGGTAGGCATAGGCAGATGGGCAAAGGAAATGGCAAACAGGGAGAGACTCCGACAGAAAGACAGTAAGACAAAGTAGAAGGAACTGTCGTAATGGCAGAGGAAGTGAGGGAGCTGAGAGGAAGGCAGACAGACACACGTGGAGCAGAAAGGTGGAT
>JAWQEG010003405.1:0-35000 GCA_033782935.1 Petrolisthes cinctipes | reverse complement strand
GATCAAGGGGGTAGTATAGTGTTGGTAAATCTGGAGAAACTAATTCCTCCAAATCAAGTTGCTGTACTCTGGAATTCCTTGTAATCGAAGTTTCATGACCTATGTAATCTTTATTAATGACGGATATTACACATTGTTGCCTTTAGTTCTTACACACATGCATACATACAATTACCTAACAAGACGTTATATAACCAATCCATAACGTTGCCTGGAAGTTATGGTTACGTCATGGTGGAAATATCACTTGGGAAGGAAGGAAGTGAATGTTGAAAAATAACAAAAAGAATGTTTTCTAAATTTTATTATGTTTTGAGCTTGAAAGTTAAGTATTTATGCCTTAAGTTTCCATAATACGTTTGGGGGGAATAAATGTTTACTGGAGACTTGGATGACTACTTGTCTTACACATAAAGTTCGTCAGTAATTTATAGGAGAATTTCTGTGGTAAGAACATTTCGGTACGCGAACGTTAACAAAACACCAACAAACTCTTAATTAAACTTCTCGAATAAAACAAGAGTGTAAAGAATGATCAATGGGATATGAAAAACAAACAAACTCCAGAACGTTAATTAGTAACCTACCATCTCAGAACTTTATTTTTCTGTAAGAGGAAATTCCCATGGACGTAAATTTATGTGAAAAGGATGAAATGTTCTGATGAACATATTTTGTGCGCTATCCGGTTGTGTGACCTGGACCTCAGTGCGGACATGAACGAATATAGACAACGAATACAAACAAACCTGATAAACTTGAGGTCAGAGTGTGTGTAGATACAGTGAAACAGACGAAGGAACAAACGGGGATCCACAGTGATCATGACAGTCATTTTTCACTGTCAGTTAAACCATTACTGAAGACAATGAGTGATTAGAGGGTCAACGAGTGCCTGGCAACCCTTCACACACAGGTAAGTCACTTTTAATTAAACCTTTCATGGGTCTCGTGCAGTATCAACCAACCAGGAAAAATTACTACTATGTCACTCACACTAAAATTACCACTATGTCTCTCACACTCTAAAATATCGAGGGTTAAGTGTGGGGTTTTGGAAATAGAGTGGTGCATCATTCAAGCATGCAGGCGTGTAAGATAACACGCCTCTCACGTCACTACTATTCTGAAGCACCATAAGTTTGGCAAGGAAAATGTAACGCTTTAATATATCACAGCAAGAGTGACGTCCAGAAGGATAAAATCTCTTTCCACACTCCTATGTCGAAGAGGAGCAAAATGTCAAGGCAAAGCACCGAAAGGGTTTACAGCAGAATACATAGACGGACTTTATATAATATTATACATCCTACGAGAGACAGCCTGTACGGTACTGACATTTTAAAGCCACAGAGCAAGAGCTTTTATGGACAAGGTATATCAGAGGCATTGTTAATATAAGTTTCTTCTCATATGGTGTATATTTACTGTACTATAAGGATATGAAAGTACTGTATGCCTCTTTATAAATATCCCTGAGATAACAAACATGGCACATCATTATGTTAATACTTAAACAAGGTATTGTTAAAATGCTCTCCAACATGAAAATAATAATAATAATTACATTAGCCTATACACCCGCCAGTCCCAGAGATATATATATAGGAGGTGGTGAAGGTGGTGAGGTTAGTGTGGATTCATGTGAAGGTGGTAGGGTTAGTGTGGATTCATGTGAAGGTGGTAGGGTTAGTGTAGGTTGATGTGCGTGTGGAGTCTGCTTCAAAGTCATGTAGTGTACTAAATTCTCACATACGTCATGTACTCACCCTGTAGGATAGATCTGAGGCCACCTGAGGAGGACTTTTCAGCGAATATTTATTGTGTAAGAGTAATTTCGTCTGGGTGGCTGATGCGGGTAGGTACAGTCGGCCTCAGGAATTCGTATACACCACTGTGACATCAAGGGTTCGTAACAACTAGAAAATTTAGAACATTAATTTCGTAACACCAAACTTTTTTTGTAATGTTAATTGGCAAATATATGAATCAGTCAGCAGAAAAATGCCTACAGTATGTGTAGAATATAGATCCCTTTTAATCAATGATCTGTGTACGAATTCCTGAGGCCGACTGTACACTCACAATCCAAAATTTGTATCCAGGTCTTGTTGAAGTTTCGAATCATTTTACGTACCAGTAGTGGTTAACCAATTACAACGCTTATCCTGTTTCATTACCGTATTTGCTTGAGCTCGCTTAATAATCGATCAGGCTATTAGAAGCAAGCCTGGATACATATTTTGGATCGCGAGTGTACAGAGTGCTGATAATTCTGTAGCAATAGATTCATCCAAACTATTTCAAGCAACATGCCTCCATTACTTTTGTTTACCTGGTCCTGTTTCCTGGCATACTCTGGAGGAATCAAGGCGCTCCAATGTACCAAAAGTATACTTACTATCCCCTTAATTGCTCTTCAGACTGACTCTAAAATTTGTGTTTCATCGGTGTCGGATGGATGGATGGGGAAATTTGACACAGGAGTAACAGATCAGAAATCATCAGTTATAGATTCTCAGGACTTGTGATCGTGACTGTACTACTGACCACAAGAATTCGTTCACAGGCTGTTGTTTTCAAGGGTTTACAACATATAGATAATGTCAGACTACGTAGCTGCAATACAACATTATTATTAGGTTTGTTGTTTTGCTAATCACCGAGTCACTTGGTAGACCATTCATTGCTGTTGGCTACTCCCACAATAATAACCTCTCTTTCCATTTAGCCTGTGTAAGAATTCCTGTGGCCATCTGTGCATTATAAGCCTCCATAAAATTGTATATAATAAATATACCACCTGGCGCTGGGGCATATAGTCCTATGGAGCTAATATTGTCTGACATTTCCATTATCAATCTAAAACACCATTTCACAGGCACACACACACAAAAAAAATTAATAATAAAAGAAAAATAAATGCACCTACAGGGTTAGCATGAATTCGAGAACATATATATATATATATTGCAAATTATATGCTTCTGCTCTATGTGTGTGTGTGTGTGTGTGTGTGTGTAAAATAAATGGGACACGTGACATTTGAAACACAGGGGAAAATGAATATATGAACCGGTTTTTCCACACTGTCCCTCACTACCAATATTCGTCACGCATCCAATTTTTTTCACCTTTGTATGATTTAGCTGTCATTCGTTGCATTGGTTCTTTGTACGCCAAACGCTATTCATATATGGCAACATTTGAGTTTTAGAGGGGAAACTAGTCTCTGGGGTTAAGCTTTACAGTTAACCGTGAACATAGCGATAGGATAAATAAATTAATAGATTATTATATAGGATATGTGTGAAGAGAGAGAGAGAGAGAGAATACATTAACAATAACACATCGAGGGACAGAGATATGTAAGTAGGTAAACATGTAGATAATAGAAACACACACACACACACTCACAAGGGTTTTCTGTGTCGAGCATGAATAATTTTCCAGATGAAGCAGTTCTAAAAGATGGAAAGCATTATTGGAAATCGTACTGCCTCAGAAGCTCACATACCACGAGTCAGAGAGACTTAATGAATGCAGATATGAAGGAGGACCTAACATTGAGAAGGGCGTATCAGCCAAACAAGTGATACAACTCTTACAATATGACAACCTTGAGTGGAGATTCTTTTGGTGGGCTTTTGCTTTCTGGTATAGCCTAGCCTAGTTAGGAGGAATCAGTAGTTTTTAATTTACCAACTCGATAATCTCCCCTTAAGGCAGTGGTTCCCAAACCCATGGTCGCCACCCATATGATGGTCGCATGGGTGTTCCTGAGGGTCGCGGGATGGCTACAAAATTAATAAAACATAAAAATAAATAAATAAGAGAGAGAGAGAGAGAGAGAGAGAGAGAGAGAGAGAGAGAGAGAGAGAGGAGAGAGAGAGAGAGAGATTAGAAGTAAAACTAATTCAAACATAATTAGTAACATCATAATTGTGGAATATAAATCGTCATTCAAACTGGGACAGGAAAATAGTTGTGAATAATAAAGTACGATAAATGAAGGTAGAACAAAACATATACGAGTATTTATTAATTAGTAACTTATGGTAAAATTTATTAACCTTTTTTCAAATGGATAAAATTAAAATAATACTGAAATAATATTTCATCTTTGAGGGTCGCTAGGCCAAAATAAATTTGTGTTCAGAGTCACGACAAAGAAAGTTTGGGAAACACTGCTTTAAGGCCTCTTAGGTGTCAATTTCGCACTTTTGAGAATAAGTAGGAAACATGTAAAAGTTCATAAACACAAACAAACACTAACCCCACTTATGCTAAGCCAAATAATCGATACATTTCAAGAAGCAGTGCCGGAACGTCTCATATCAGTGGTGGTGGTGGTAAAGCAAATATTGAACCAAATAAATTATATATTTCTGTAGTTAGTGCCAATACTTTTATCATTCTGCATTACTCATAAAATAGTCAGCGATAAAAGTAACACCAAACATGAGGCTACTCTCAGTGTTGCGTGGAAGTCGAGTAAATCCTCAAAAGCCAGGCAAAATGTTATATCTGATATGAATTCTGATACGGTACAGTTTTTTACTTATTTACTTTACACACCGTATAGGCCTATATGTACATCCGTGGTCAGTAATAATCATCCGTATAGCCTAGGGGTTGCTCACGTAAATGTTTGACAGCTTCCCTCTGTTTCTTAACTGATAAACCTTCCAATTAGTAAGTTAAGTACCATCTTTTGATTTACTACATGCCGCCACACACTACTCAGAACAATAACATCATAATTATGTGAACGTGAAAACATTAGACAGCAAATTGTATGAAATACCCATATATGGATGATTATTATTGACCCCGCAAGACTGTACGTATGTGTGTGTGTTTTCATATACGCACTTTTCAATTATACTTTTCTTTTCTATTTTCCGGAAAATAAGAGAGCATACTGTATATTGATTAGCCGGTGGGCACTGATTATCACCAATTACCGAGACAATAGCACCGGGCCGCAGAGACAATAGTGCACCCATAATTGATAAACGGAACGAGGTTAACAAATCAATCTCTGCAGTAAAATGATATAAGTGAGTTTGTGAATGAACACGAGGCAGGCAGGCAGGCAGGCATCCACCCCAGGCTCTCTAAATCCAACTAAAGCAATAATTCATCCCATCACACACAGTTTACACACGTTCACACTCTGCTTTCATTCGCATACCAGTTTAGTTCACTCACACATTATTTTAGGCTACCTCTACATGCACACATAGCCTACACTCGAGTACACGTAAACACACACTTAAACACATACACACGCACACGCAAGCAAACGAACATACATACATACATACATGCATACTTCTCCTTGCAGATGTAAAGATGAAAGCGTTGCACAATGACCTTGCACTTGCAGCAATATATGACACTTCCATATTATGTGTCCAGTTTGTTGTTCTTTTTTCAAGGGTAAACCTAATATTATTCATTGAGTAATCTCGTGCCTGACACAGTGACTGGTTGACACACAAAATTCCTGTTACATTATTTTTTTTTCAGTGACATAGAGCAAGATGAAACAACAGTATATGCTATCATGAAGTTGACGCATGTTCCATATGTTGTAAGAATGTTCAGAATAATTAATTTACAAATAGATATTTAAGGCAACTGTGCATTACATACATAGCTATTAAATTCTCTTCATTTTTCCTTAGTTACTGTACACTATGATCCAATTATATCAGCTTAAATATATTCATAAATTTAAGAGAAGTTACATCCAAACCCTCAGATGACTGAAATAGTTAAGACATCCTTAAGGGGGAAGTTTTGTGTTGGTAAATCTGGAGCAAATGATTCCTTTAATCTATTCCAAGCAACACAACACCATTATTTTTGCCCCTCTGCTCCTGTTTCCTAGCGTACTTTGGAGGAATCAAGGCACTCCAATGTACCAAAAAAGAATTACCACCTTAAGTCTATTGTGACATTAAATGAGCAAATAAAACCATGAAGCCAGTTCCATTACTTGTCAGATGGCTTTAGTATAGACAGTAAGTGGCAAGAAAAACATAACCCAGGCTATTAAGCTGGAGCAAAATTCAGGTGACCATGTTCAATCCGGAGCATCAGCTGGCTCACGAGGGGACCAGCCGTTCAGTGGCAGGAAGAGGGGAGGGAATAAAAAGGGGAGGGAAGAAGAGGGGGAAAAGAATGGAGGCTAGGTGATGAAGAGGGACTTGAGGAAGGAGGAAGAAAGAGGTGTTGGAGGAAGAAAGAGGAATTGGAGGAATTGAGAGGGGTTGGAGGAGCAAAGAGTGGTTGGGGTAAGAAAAAAGGGGTCGTAGGAAGGAGAAAGAAAGAGGGACAGGGAGGAAGAAGGAAGAAAGGGGATTTGGAGGTGGGAGAAAGTGGGGCTTGGAAAAGAGAGAAAGGCTGGGAGAGGGAAATGAGAAGGGAGTTAGGCTGGTTCAGGAGGAGGAAGAGTAAGGAAGGCATGGATGGGGAAGGGGAGTGTGTGTGAGAAAGGAATGGTGGGAAAATACGAGGAAGAAATAAAGGGTGTGTGAGAAAGAAAGGGTGGGTGAGGAGACGAGGAAGGAAGGAGTGAGGAAGAATAGCTTGTGTGAAGGCAAAAGGAATTGAGGGCATGGGTTAGGTAGGTTGGGGATTGAAGAAAGGTGACCAGATATGGAGAAGATATAAGAAAATGCAAATTAGGTTAAAGGATACAAGAGGAAGAAGGGAGACAGTAAGTAAATTCTAAAGCAATAGGAAGGAGGAAGAACAGAGAAGGGAATGATAGTGGCAGAGGGGAGGGGAAGAAAATTGGAAAGAAAATAGAGATGCGTGAAGGAGAGAGAAGAGAAAAGAGAATTAAGAGTCAAAGAAAAATGGGGAGAGTATATATATATATAAGTAAGGAAGGACAGAGGAGTGAAAAGTGAAGATGCACACCAAAGAGATAGAGAGGATAGAATGGCAGGGGGACATAGCGAGTTGGAGGAGTCTGTGATTTGAGGGAGGGATTATGAGCGATAGAAATCGGGTGTGGTGAAGCAGAGGTAGGGAGGGGGTTACGAGGTTTCGAAACAGGGGAAAGTGGTCGTAAGAGAGATAGATAGATATGTAGATAGATAGACACAGATAGACAGATACATAGGTAGGTCGATAGATAGATAGATAGACAGACAGATTAGATAGATACATAGATAACGAGAGTAGGTAGAGAAGGAGAATGCATGGTAAAGAGAGTAACAAGGTACAAATATGTGCTGTATGTACGAATTGCAGGTGAGGTTCAAGTGATAGAAGTAGTAGGGATAACAGGAGTGGATGGGGACTTTTAATTAAGAAGGGTTCAGTGTGTGTGTGTGTGTGTGTGGAGGGAGTTAGTATTAGGTAAGCAGGCCTGGCGAGTCAAGACGTGAGTAGCCAGGAGGGGGCAGAGCGTGACCACCACCCATTTACCCTACTAATGGAAGTTATCCTAGAAGGGTCAAACTGTACACCATTTACCCTTCATAGCCCATATTGAACACACTCCATCATCCCTCCCTCTCTCTCTCTCCACTCACCCACTCTTGACCTACTTGTGTGTGTGTGTGTGTGTGTGTGTGTGTGTGTGGTGGAGGGTCATAAATAAAATAAACACGCAAACTGGGAAATTTAATAAAGGCTACAACCAGTGGATGAACAAGGTGGGTTAGCTACAGCCACAATCAAATATCCACCAACACTTTCCTTCCATCGTAGTAAATATCTTGGTAATAAAAAACAACACGTGTATGATGATTTTGCAGCACCTCATAATAATAATAATTGAGGGGGTTGAGTTGACGTAGGGTGTTGTATGATTATATTTCGATATGATACTGATTTACTTGCATGATGGAAGGAAAGTGTCGATGGATATTTGATTGTGGCTGTACCTCTGTGTGTATGTGTGTGTGTGTGTGTGTTAAGAAAGTGACATACTAAGCAATAAAAAAAAAGCCTAAATCAAAAAAGTTAATAGAGATTAGATAGGGATTAGATAGATGGTGTGAGAGGTAGACTGTATGTGTTAATAACGTATAAGCTACTGCACGAGTTGTTAGAGACAAAAAGACACACATAACAAAAATTAGCCGAACATGTCCAAGAGGATGTGTTGTAATATTCAGAACCACTTCACACCCAATGTTCCTCGTGCATTATTAATTCAGTATCGATAACAAGGAGTGGCTTATGATTATATCCTCTTGAATGAATAACAGCACTGGCCATTTTTGCCTATTTCATCTATAAGGTAAAAATAATAATAATAATATTAATAATAATAATAATACTTCTCGGGAAACTGGTCTATATTTCTACCACTAATTATAGATAAATTTCAACTTATATCTATCCCTTCAACCGCGAATAGTTACGTTATAGACTTTCTTCAACTAACTCCTGTGTTTTTTTCGTTGTTATTGTCGGAGGGAAGTATTTTTTATTATATCCAGAAAGTTAAAAAGAGATCATTTGACCCATACAGGACGGATTGCATGATAACTAATTTACCTGGATATACTTGAGCTTAGTGGAGTCAGAATCGAGAAATAATATCGTCCACAAATTAAATCCTAACTTGGGTCCTCTCATTATCAGCAGATAACTCGCTCGCCGGCAGATTAAATTTTCTCTCAAACTGGCTTGTGGATTCTGCCAAGTCAGATTTAGCCGCGGGTGTCAGCATTAAATATTATAAGAAAAATTTTGAACGTAGGAAGGAGTATATTTGGTGGTAGGAAGGAAGAGCTGAATGTGTAGCAAAAGTACCTGTGGATATATGGTGTGTGTGTGTGAGAGGAGCAATGCAGAGGGTGTGTAAGAAAGGAGTAAGGCACAGAGAGAGAGAGAGAGAGAGAGAGAGAGAGAGAGAGAGAGAGAGAGAGAGAGAGAGAGCGAAAGCAGAGAAGAGTTGGAGAAACACGAGTATATACAGAGCATAAAGAGTGAGTCGGGAACATAAGGTATAGAGAGGATGAGTGGCAGCAGAGTAGCCTTCCTCCCGAGGGGCCCAGAGCAGCATCAGGCTCTGCTGCTAGGCTACTCACCACCCACCTCCTCTCACAGTCCACCAACCAACCACCACAACCAAACATTATAATATCACAACACAACACCACTGGTAAACAAACACAGATTAGACACAGATTACATACTTGTGTTTATATGTACAGCAAAGTATTATTTTCTTTATTGATGAATACATGAGAGATATACTAATTATTTTTTAGCGTAAACAGTGAAAGGGACTTCAAACCTCACACTTCAGATGGATCAAAATATTTCACCCCAACTGTACCTTTGGGTGTACTTTAACACTACGAATATCTTACCAGACAACAAGGTAAGAATCTGAAACCACCGACAAGGTACACTCCAGCTCGTAAATTCACGACCAAGTACCTAGTTATGTCATATATGTCATCTGAGCTGGTAACACTGTTTGGGGAAGTTGTCATTGTAGGCGAAAGATTGTATCATGTCACTCTACTATGTTCCACCTACTCTGATTCCTCCCCAAATAAATGTTACCAGCTCAAATGGCATAAACATCTAAGTACGTGGTCGCGAATTTACGAACTCGGGTGTACATAAAATCTTTCAAAGTATGATTCTAAAGACTATTTCGGTGTTTGCTAAGTAATCAAGATGAACAAACAAGAGGATTCGTTTTCCACTTACCAACGTGGTTATGTAAAATATTAATGCTTCTCTCTATCTCTGATATAATATTAAGTCATCTAAAAGCAACGTGGCATTGCATTATTCACATTCCCCTACCGGAAGTGTCGTCATAAATACAGGGATTTTTATGGTTTTCTTCACACACACACACACACACACACACACACACACACACACACACATAAAATAGTATATACGAGAGAGAGAGAGAGAGAGAGAGAGAGAGAGAGAGAGAGAGAGAGAGAGAGATAGATAGAGAGAGAGAGAGAGAGAGAGAGAGAGAGAGAGAGAGAGAGAGAGAGAGATAGATAGAGAGAGAGAGAGAGAGAGAGAGAGAGAGAGAGAGAGAGAGAGAGAGAGAGAGAGTTATGAATTTTGGATAGATTGTAGAGTAACAAAGGAATGAAGCACCGATGAAAATTACAATGATAAATTATACATTAATTTATGTCATCCGTGTGGAAGAAGGTTGAAGTTGCCGCTAACGACGTAAAAATGATCACAACCTCGGTGTGCAGACAATATTTCAGTTCCCCCCCTACCGTACCAGAATATTATGTGAGAGGGGCGATGCTTCAGGGATTTATGGTTCACTAAGGGTGATTTCTAACCTCGGACTCACTATCACTGTACCTATATATATTTAACACTATACCTACCTCCGCCAAAAGGTAATGTTATATTTTTATCTTGGTTTGTTTGTTAACAGGGTTACGCAAAAATTAATTATAGATATTATGGACACTTACATCAACGGTGAGCCTCGTGAGCGGCAAAAAGTTTTTAGATTTCTTAAAAGATCTAGATCTGGATCAATAGATTATTTTATTTAGCAGAGGGTTAAAAATAAATTACTTTGCCAGTATATTATGACCGGGTGGAGTTATTTGTGGCCACTGAACGCATCATTCTTGTTGTTGTTAGTAGTCACAGTGGCCATCTGGCAACCAATAAACATAAATCTATTTTATGACATGCACGTGCAGTACCTGACATTCTTTGTCAGTGATGACCTGGATCCTGAGTGTGACTTTTTTTTCTTGAGGAGGGAAGGAAAGAAAAGTGTGTTTCTCCGTCCAGTTCAGAATAAAGGTTCTGTAACACTTAGTTGTTTGCATCCTGCTGCCAACTTTGTCTTTCATCACTGGGGCAAATTAACATACTACAACATTATTAATGCATTCTTTTTATGCATGTTGAAATTTAACTGACAAAAATTTAGAAATGACACTGATACGCACACATGTAACATGGACACAAACACAGAAGCTGGCATTTCACCTTTAGTCCTTAGCCTACCTTACACAATGTAGAAAATATATACGTTAGCACAAGCACAGGACACTTTTTATACGTGTGCGCGCACACACACATACAGTACATGGCAGGCAGCAGAGATACACAGTTTGTATTTTATCAACGACTACCTGAAATACACGTCGGTGCCCGGGTTCATTTAGAAAAATAGGAAAATATGTCGCAGTCTTAAATTAATTGTCATAATGTTGGGCCATTGTACCTGCTTGTCACTACCATTCCATGTATAGCCTACTGACTTGTACACCTGGTACCTCGACTCCATCCAGTAATTTAAACACATGTAGAGTCAGTCAATATACAAGTTTAAAGACGACATTGCCAGAAAGAAACGGTTATTTATTACATAAATTTGGGGTTCTTTTCCCAGTCGCATAACGTAACTCTTATGTCATACGACAAGGAATAAAGCCCTTAATGTTTGGAAATAGCCTCTAGCAAAATATACTGACCAAAAGTTAGTCAGGGAGCAATAAAGGAAAAATGAAACCACCAGTTTATAGAGAAACATCGAACCATTAGCTATCATAAACAATAAAACACAAAAAGCATCATGCAGTGTATACAGAATAATTATGGAGAGACTGAGAATGTGAAATGAGTTGGTCAGAAAACATTAACAAAAATTTGACCGCAATGGGCAGAGAAAGATCGAACCACAAACCACCATAAACAATAGAACACAAAAAGCATCATGTAGTGTATAGAAAATATAGAGAGACTGAGAATGTGAAGTGTGTAGAAAGGTACAGTATCCTTCTCTGTGTCTCTAATGTCGTCAACTAATAACACACTGGATGGGAAAAGCTGGTAATGGCCTGCTATAGGCTACTCAGGGTGGCCAAGCTTCGACCAATCACGGCGCTCACGATAACAGCTACGGACATTTACTGACAGCATACAAGAAGAAAAATAGATAAAGTACGGTACGGTGGTGAACGCTAATGGAAAGATAAGCCTGAGGGAAAAAGAAAACGAAGAATACACGCTTGAGGGAAAATAGATTAGCCTACAAGTTATTAAATAAGAATAAAAATACAGAGACAATAACAATGTCACTGGTTACAGAACTGCCTGAGGAAGGATAAAAACAGCACTCAGATATGAGGATAATATTATTATACGATTACTGTACACTGTAATGGACAGAGAAAGACGTGGGAAAATAATTGGTTCTCGTGTGACATTACCTTTACATCCGAACGAGGTCCGTGTATCCACCGGGCCATGAATTGGGACACCCGGATTTACTACTGCTCGCTCCGGATTATACCAACGAAGCACCCACACTTTTATTCTCAACACTCAGGCTGTGCTGTGTTTGTGTGTGTGTGTGTTTAGTAGTAGTAGTAGTAAGAGTAGTAGTAGTAGTAGTAGTAGTAGTAGTAGTATATTTACACATAAATTGTACGTGTTTGCAATTCCATACAAATTCATAAACGTATGTACATTTGTTCATATAATTTTATTTTTATGAATAATATCATGATGAAAACAAACATCATATGAAGCATTCAATTATTGTATCCGTTATTGTTACCTATAGAGTTGTGGGATATCATTACTTGAAATGTTATGGATTTTCCCGTATATTGCAACCACTTCAGTTACTGTTCACTGCTTTTATTGCGTACACCTCGTACAATCCCTCAGTAATTTCATTATTGTAAGTACCCAGTGCGTTTGCTAAGGCACCAACTACTGACTTGTATAACATTCTCTTCTCGAGTGACGCATGTAGCCTAGCAGATGAAAAGTGTTGTCAACATTAGTTTAGTGTTATATGGATTGGCACGTCTTAAGGATAAAGAGCTGAAGATTCACTATTGCTGTACTTTCGTAACTACACCTTTCGATGATGCAGTAAACACTCCATTTATTCCAGACTAAAATTAATAAACAATACCACTACCGGTAATATAAGAAAGAATATGCAAGTTGCTCACACAAGTTTTACATATAGTCCGGGATTCCAATACTGTTTTTATTCTGTCTTGGAAATAACACGACCCTCTTTTTCCTCTCTCTCTCTGTCTCTGTCTCTTAAACTTTTGTCTCGGAAAGTTTCTATGCTTTATCCATGGCAAATATCCTGGTGAAAGTTTTGAGGTGAACGAGTGTGTCCTGTTCTTTCTTACTTGTGTCCTGGTGTGGCCTACTGTGTGTTCTGTTGTGTCCCGCTGTGTATCCTATTTTGTCCTACTCCGTTTCCTGTTTTGTCCTAATGTGTCCTACTGGGTGTCCCACTGTGTATCCTATTTTGTCCTACTCCGTTTCCTGTTTTGTCCTAATGTGTCCTACTGGGTGTCCCACTGTGTATCCTATTTTGTCCTACTCCGTTTCCTGTTGTGTCCTAATGGGTCCTGCTGTGTCTTCTGTTGTGTCCTTCTATGTCCTATTGTTGAATCCTGTCTTGTGCCTGTTTCTATGTCCTGTTGAATTCTGCGGTGTCCTATTGTGTCCTCCGTCGGTGTCCTACTGTGTGTTCTACCGAGGCGTGAAGCTATAACTGTGAAGGGAAATAATATGGCCTGTGTTGTTGGGTTACACAGTATGTCTTGAATGAGAAGGACGGACAGGCACTGGTGGGCGTGTCATGGGTAGGAACACAAGGGCCGCATGCTGAGAGGAAAGTACTCAGGGAGGGAATGAATTGTCCGTGTTATGTTGTGGGTGAAAGCAAGCCACCTCGGGAGAAAATGAAACCTATTCTGTGCGGGGAATATATTGTCTTTAGTGTGAAGCAATTGGTCTGGGAAGTAGGGACATGATATGGGTATTACTGAGTGGAATGGAAGTTACCCAAAGTGGAAAGGAAAACTGCCTTGAATGGGAATAATAAAATGCCTAAGGTAGTAAATAACCTGCCTTGAGTAGTGGATAATTGCCATGAGTACTAAATACATTGCCTAGGTTGCGATGATATGGCGTCAGGGAAAAATAAAGTGTGATTATTGGAAATAAACTGCACACGGTGGAAAAATTATATTATTCTTGGAGGAGACGAAAATCCATTTGGAAGAAATGAGGTGCCGTGAGTGAGAACAAATTGTAATGCGTGGGAAAGAAATATCCGAAAGTGGGGATGAAACTGAAAAGAAAAAATAGCCTATAGTTGGAAAAAAAATGGCTTGTCCCAGTTTGTGGGACAGACATTACCATGGGAGGGACAGAAATTGCCCTGAGTGTGTCTAGAATGTGTCCTGGGTGGGAGGTACATACATCAAACAGAGCAGAGAGTAGCGAAAAAATATAAGGATCAGGAGGAGGGAAGGAATGCGTTTCAAGTTTTTTATCATTAAAGTTTCGCTGTAAATCCCTCCAGAACTTACGATCAACCGAAAAAGAACTCGCCTGAACCCTTTAGCAAGTCGTAATTGAACCTTCAAACCCAGCGTTGCCCCTGGAGTCTGGAACCTCAACGGAATTCGCGGCTACACTAAGTGAATGTGTCTGACCCTTCCATTACCAACCACACGACCACCAGGAAAGGAACTCATCACAACAATTTACAGTAGTTTTTAATCCTATGAATCCACTTAAGACTGGACTGACCGACTGACTAACTGTATGGAAACAAAATCGTGATGGGAGTGAAGCAGCAGCAGATAGGGTCTTAGTAATGCCTCTGGAGATGGAGATAAAAGAAGAGGGAGGGCAGAGAGAGCACTGAAACGAAGGGCCGATGATGAGCTACATGTGATTAATTCGTGACTTGTTGAAAGAGCATCATCAAAACCTATTAATTTCCACTTTGCAGAAATCTTTGCAAGAGAACTGAAGTTCCCCAGAAACAACAGGAATATCGAAGGGCGTGTTTAGTTGAGTTGCTCGCCTAGATCCAACCGCTCTGACACACGCTAACAATGTCATCCTCAGTTACTTTCTTCAGCTAGAATTGCATATTTCGTCAACTGTTATTATTTGTTAAGCACTAATCCCACTACAATCAAAGCATATAATTAAACCAAAAGCTTCCAGACAACGCAACGTCTGAAGCACGAGAGAAATAACACAGCATTAGATTAAGTAAAAGCAAAACTTCTAAGGACATAAAACCCACCATAACCACACCAATAAAACGCTAAAGTTTCCAAAATGCGAATAACTCAGCCACAACACACACACATCCACACACACACGCCACAGTATATGAGTCCAGAACTTATTACCAATAGAACACAGAGCCTTTTCCAGCGCAAAATTCCTTAAAAATTAAAAACACAACTTATCTGAGAACCAAATTATTTCTTGCCAAGAGAACAATTTATAGAGGTCAATACCATACAGAAGAACCCACGAGAATATGCTTAATTATGAGTGTTGTAAATGATACGAACGGATGATAAAAGACATGGGAAACTATATATATAAACGATATAATATTTGTTTATGTTGCACTAGTCTGGAACGCTTATATCCCCTGGTCTTTCTTATACTTCATTATTATACTTACTGAACATGAGTGAGGTAAAAACAGTGTAGTCATTATAATATAAGTACACCTATTAATGGGTAAAGCATATAGGATATAGTCATATTTTGTATTCGGCGAGTGAGTTCAATTTTGTTCAAACCGGTATGCAAGACTGAGAGGAAAAGAAAAGAAAGGGATGAATGACTGACAGCAGGAAGGAGGAAGAGAAGAGAGGAAGAATGGAAAGAGGGAAATCAAGAAAGACGGAGCAGAGAAGGAAGAGAATATAGTGAAGAGTGAAAAGATGAGAAGGGGAGAGGGAATGAAAGAATGAAGAGGTGAAGGATAAGGGGAAAAGAAAAAAAACTAATGAATGACAGGAATAAGCAGAGAAAGATAAGATAGAAAATTGAAAGAACAGTGGAGAGTGTCAGAATGAAAGAGGGAAGTAGGGAGAGGATAGAAAAAAACTAAAAGGAGAGGGGGCACAGGATTAGAAGAGAAATTAGATAAAGAAAAATAAAGAGAAATAGAGAAAAGGGAGGACAGAGAAGAAAATATCAGGAAGTAGATATAAAATGAATTTATAATTGTTGAAAGGGAGAGAAGAGAAGAGGAAGAGAAAATAGGAATAGGAAAGATGAGAGGGAGAGAAAATGAATGGGATAAAAGAAGAGAGAGAGAGAGAGAGGGAAGGAAGATTAAAAGAGGGGACGGTAAGGAGGGAAGAGGAAAGCACAGATTAATGGATGGAAAAGGAGTGGACGATTAGACAGACTTCGAAGGAAATTGATGAGGCAGAAGGAGTGAAGCAGAGAAGGATTGAGCAAGGCATGGAAAGAGTGAGGCAGGCAGGCAGGAAGTAAGGAAAGCAGGACGTGAGTGAAGCAAGGAAGAAGTAAAACAGGTAGGGAGTAAAGCAGGGAAGGAGTAAGGAAAGCAGGGAATGAGGCAGGGGAGAGAGAAGCAAGACAGGGAGGGAGGGAGGCAAGGGAGAAGTAAAACAGATAGGGAGTGAGGAAGGGAGGCAGGGAGATAGGCAAAGAAGGAGTAAGGCAGGGAAGAAGTGAGACAGGGAGGGAGGCAGGCAGGCAGGCAGGAAGGAAAAGTCAATCAGGTAAACATGATGTAAGAAGGAAGAAGACAGGCGGGCGAGGAAACAAGGGAGGGTAGAAGATAAAAATGTGGCGAGGTTAGTATATAGCCTAGATAGCACACACACACACACACGCAGAGAGAGAGAGAGAGAGAGAGAGAGAGAGAGAGAGAGAGAGAGAGAGAGAGAGAGAGAGAGCATAGACAGGACAAACAACTATATATAAAGAGAATAAAGAAGAGAATAAGTGTGGCAAGCAAGAAATTAAAATAATGAAAGGAGAAGAGAGAGGGAGAGATGGAAATGACTAAGCCAGGCAATAAAGAAGAGATGAAAACAACATGGGAAAATAAAACGAAATGAGGAAAACAGAGTAACGGTATGCAAGGTGAGTGAGAATTCGACAGAGTCACAGAGAATGAGAAAGAGAGAGAATGTGGGGTAAGATGAAGAAAGAGACTGGAGGTAAGAATGTGGGTGACTGACAGACACTGAAAGTAATATTGAGAGAGAGAGACAGTCCAGAGGCGAATTAGAACGGAGACTCGACAGAAAAAAAGAAAAAGACACTGAGATAGACAGCCAGACTGACAGACATGCAGACAGAAACAGACAGAACTATATATAGAGATTTTGACAGACACTGAGAGGAAAAAGACAGAAAGAGACACACGCATACAAGCAGTCAGGTAGACAGCTGGAAAGACAGTCAGACAGAATATGGATCAATAGGCAAACATAAACCTGAAAATTAGTAAAGATAGTAAAATAAATAAAAGGGTGCGTGTGTGCGATGAGGAAGAAGGAGGGAGAGAACTGGATTTAGGACACGGAAAAACAAGAACTGTCATACATGAAAAAGAGGTTGGGAGTTTGAAAGAGAGTGGAGCAGAGGTGGGTCACACAACCAAGAAATATCGAGAAGAGTGGGAGAAAGAACAGGAAAGAAATAAACGATAGCATGATTGGAGGGAGCTATAAAGGAGGTATATGGTGAGAGAGAATCAAAACAGAAGAAGAAGGGATTGAGGGAGACAGACGAAGAAAATATTGGAGATGAGAAACGGAGGAGAGAAGAGGATTGACTAATATTAATCAAAAGGAAATGGGTAGGAAACATATATTATTATTAAGGACGAACTGAAGGAAAAATGAACGAGAGACAAGGACTAGAGATGATGACAAAGACTGAGGAAAAAAAGAAATGAAGCTGGAGAGGGAAGATACAATTAAGGAGGGAATGACAGGGACAGCTAATGGAGAGGAGGCTGGATGAGATAAAGACAAGGAGAGAGCACGAGTTGACAAGGTTGAAGCGAGCAAATGAAACTGGGAGTGAGACGCAGGAAGGAAAAGTGAGACAGAGGGAGGGAGGGAGGGAGGGGGAGACGAAGGATGGGAGGGAGGGGGAGACGAAGGATGGGAGGGAGGGAGGGATGGAGGGGGAGACGAAGGATGGGAGGGAGGGAGGGATGGAGGGAGAGACGAAGGATGGGAGGGAGGGAGGGAGAGTGAATGAGACAAGAAGAAGAGCGAATGTGATTTTCATTATTTTTATTTTTACTCCCATCAAATAAATTCCGGTGATTGCGAATACTTGTTAGTGAACATGATAACATAATTATTATACTGATAGCCTTCACTCACGAAAATTACTAAGTATACATTCTCGTTTATATAAAAATAAAACGAACTATAACCTCATCCCAATACACCTACCCCTCCCCCCTTGCTCTCATTATAATTATACACCTCCCGTTTCCCTACAAAGAACTTCCCCTTCTTCCTCCTCCATCACCTCCACTTTCTCTTCAATACACTTTCCCTCCTTCCTTCTCCATCACCTCCCCTCTCTCTTCAATACACTTTCCCTTCTTCCTCCTCCATCACCTCCACTTTCTCTTCAATACACATTCCCTTCTTCCTCCTTCATCACCTCCCTTTCCCTCCAATACACTTCCTCTTCTTCCTCCTTCATCACCTCAACTTCTCTTCAATACACTTCCCCTTCTTCTTCCTCCATCACCTACTCTTCCCTTCCATCCTGCCGTCAAGATATAGAATATATTAATGTCTACATACTGCACCAGGTCATTAAGACAGACAAGCACAAAAGGACTTAATTTACTATAGTATGTTCTGTGACTTCCATCTCCCTGTTATATCCTCCTAAACCTTTCTCTTCCATTCTCCTTTCTCCTTCCACCTCCCCCAGGCCTCATCTACCTCTTCTTCTCTCTCCTTTCCCCTTCTCTTTGTCTGTTCTGCTCTTTCTATTTACCTATATCTTTTCATACCCTTCTTCCCTCGCTTGTTTCCCTTGCTCTTTCTTTTCTTCCCCTTTCCTTTACCCATAGTTATCCATATCCTTGCTTACCCTTTCTCCTATCGCTTGCCTTCTCCTCTTCCGTACTCTCCCTACTTCCTTCTATATAATATCTCCTCCCCAATTTCTCCTTTCCTTCCTGTGCCTTACCACTACCAGGATACCACTCCCCCCTCACCAACTCCTTTATTTTTCCCTCTCCTCCTTCCCTTCCTTTTCCCTTTCCCTAATTCAATCACCTTTCCAGCCTTTCTCTCATCCACCCCCCTCCCCATCATTTCTTCCATCTCACCCTCCCTACAGAACTATCCATTTCCCTTCAATATTTTATTTTGCCCCTTTCCCTTTCAATCTTTTCTTCATTCCACATCTCCATTCTCATCCTCCCTGCATAACAATCAAGACCTCTCCAATATTTCCCTCTTCTCCGTTCCCCTCCCTCCCATTGTAGCCTACTGTATATCCTTATCGCTATTCAATTCCCCTCTCCTCTCTCTCTCTCTCTCTCTCTTTGTCTAGCTCCTTACATCGTTTCCGTTTCCCTGTTCCTTTCGTTTTCTCTCTCCTCCTCCTCCTCCTCCTCCTCCTCCTCCTCCTCCTCCTCTACCCCTTCTTCCCTCCTTTCTCCATATCCCCTATCTTCGTCCCTCTCCCCTCTCACTCCCTCCCACACTCCATTCTTGACTCCCACCCCAACACTCGTAGTGGCAGAAGGGTAAGGGGAGTAAGTAAATAAGAGAAAGAGGGGGAGGAGGGTAAGGGTAAAAGAAAGAGGAGGGGAGAAAGGGGGAAGGAATTTATCGGTGAAACAAGGGGAGTAATGGGGTGGCGGTAACTGTGACAAGTCGACAACGTAACCCCCTTCCACCCCCCTTCCTTTCTCACCCCCCACCCCCCTTCTTCCCTCCTCTCTCTCTTCTCTCCCTCCTCCTTTCTCCCCCACTCTCTATCCTCCCTTTTTCCACCCTCTCTTTCCTCCCTTCCTCCCCCCCCCCTCATTTCTCCCCTTTCTTCCTTCTTCCCCCCCACCCCCTCCATCAACCTTTCTTTCCCCTCCCTTCCTACTTCCCTCCTCTCTCTTTCCCATCTCCCCCCTCTCCCTCAATCTTTCTCCCCCCCCCCACTCCTTCCTTCTTCTCCCCCTCTACCTCATCCCCACCCCTTCACCCCCCTATCCGACCCAACACACCCTTCCCATATTTCATGCTACTTTTCCTTTCCTCTGCTGTACTCGGTCATTTCCTTTCTATTATTGTTGTCCCATTTCCCAGCCCCTCCTCCTCTCCCTTACTCTCCTTCCAAACAATTCCTAGTCGTTTTTTTATTTATTTATTTATTTTTTCAGTCTACTATCCCTTTCCTCTACAGTACTAGCCATTTCCTTTCTTTTTGTTTTTTGTTTTTGTCTTCATTTTCTTTTCCTTTCCTTATTCCCATTCACCCTGTCCTCTTTTACGGATGTTTTATTTTCTCTCTAGTACATTTTTCCCTCTTCCATTTCCTTGTTTTGTTACCTCCCTTTTCATCATCACCTTTCCCTTAAACTTCTTTCTTTCCCTCATCCTTTCCTTTCCATATTTAGGCTCTCCCATCATTCCTCTCCTCCTCTTACCCTATTCCCTCCTATTCCCTTCCTTCCACAACTCATCTCTACCTCTATCGATAACCTCACCTTCCCCTCATCTCCTTCCCCATTTCTCCTACACATCTCCCCCTCCTTCATTAGCCCTATTTTTCTCTTTCATTTTTTCCTCCATAATTTCTTCAGCCCGTTAATTAGTCGAATGGTAATGAAACTGTGTAGACTCGCGTGGAAGGAGGCCAGAGTGTAAAATGTCTACAAGTTGGATGTAACAGTTTCCCAGGATAAGGATAAAGGGGAGAGAGCGATGTAAGGACACTATATATAGAGAGGAATAATATGTTGTCTCGGCATAGAGGGGAAGGCAAATGGTAGGACAGTGATTGATGGAGTGAGAGAAGTGACTGTAGGTGTGGTAGGAAGGGAATAGTAGGGGAACTTCAGGAGACCAGACGGATTTGTTCAGAAAAGCTTTGATGTGACTCAGATATATAGTTGAGAGGTATGTACAGCCACAATCAAATATCCACCGACAATTTACCTTCCATCGTAGTATATATCTTGGTAATAAAGAACAACACTTGTATGATATTGCAGCACCTCATGATAATAATTGAATAGGTTGAGTTGACGTAAGGTGTTGTATGATTATATTTTGATATGATACTGATTTATTTGTACGACGGAATGGAAGTGTCGGTGGTTAAATTGATTGTGGCTGTACATTTGCTCTCGTAAATTTTCTACCATGTACCTAAAGATTGTATCATGTCGCTCTATTATGTTCCACCTACCCTGATTTCTCCCCAGTCAATGTTACCAGCTCAAATGGCATAAACATCTAAGTACGTGGTCGCGAATTTAAGAGCTCGAGTTTACTGTATTTAGGGATTATGATAGAAAATGCATGATGCCTTTATAGATTTGGGGCAACCATATGACTAGAGTGTGTAGGGACAAGTTTGGAATGTGAGGGTACCTAAGATTATATATAATTATGTATGGTGTAGACGACTAGTTGTTGAAGGCAAAATAAATCATGTGTAAAGACGAAGGGATAAGGTGTGTGAACTACTTCATCTTAAGGGGTTAGGTAGTACAGTGTTGGTAAATCTGGAGTAACCGATTCCTCCAAACTATTCGAAGCAACAGGCCACCTTTATTTTTCTTAATCTGGTCCTGTTTCCTGACATACTTTGGAGGAATCAAGGAAGTCCAGTATAGCCTACCAATATTGTAGTGTCCCCTTAAGTGTTGGGATGAAATAAAGGTGTAAATTATTATATCACCGTCCTTGTTCATTTATGTAGTTTGGATTGTATTGTACTGACGAGTGAGGGTTCGATCCCCCGCCATTCTATCTGGTGGGAACAACAACAACCCAACTCTGGACGATTGTTTAGTGTTGCTGATTCCACCACCAGTGTGTGAAGTGGTTGAGTGCAATTAATTCAAATTTATTCGGATAAAATACATATACATGTTTCGCAATTTGTCTGGGTAAAAAGTGCCCTGTGTAAACAATGAACAAATTCCACTGCAATTGTACATGAACTTCAGCAAGCAAAACAATATTTATAACTACAGTATACCTGTATTTTGAACTTTCAATTTAATTTAATATTGTAACTGAGGAATAATTAAAACTGGAACATTACTAACTATGAAGGATTAATCAACTATAGATCGAAATAAATTATATGCAGGTATACCGTTTATATTACGCACATTATTGTGATAATATATATACCGGTACGTAACGGAAGTAAGCTTAAAAACAAGGTAACTAAACATTATTTAGCAAATTTGTCGGTATGTCTCTATCTTAAATAATTATGTGGCCATCAAGTTTCTCAGACTGTGGTAACCGTTCAAATGCACGAAATTTGAAACAATATAAATTTTTAATCCCGGACTAAAAAGCCAAGTCACTATATGGAGGCCGCCAGTCGTCCACAGGAAAATTATTATCAATTAACTTTAACACCGGCTCATGTATTTTCCATCATATAAATTTCTTGACACGAAACCACCCGATGTTCAATGGTTTAGTATTCCTTAATTAACTATCATACAAAAGGTAACGCCAGACTATTTTCCTCACAAGTGATGTATATACCCGTAGCACCCAAGAGGCTAACCTTGCATGTCCTTCTCCCTCCTTTCCACTTCGTCGCTTCCAGAGGCCACGATACTTTTCAAGACCTTTTGCGTCAAGGTATCGTCAAGCCAGGCGGACGAACCGTGGCTCTAATTGGCCTCAGTCTCTTTCTGTGTGTCTTTCTGTGTCTCTTCCCCTTGTCTGTAAACGCTTGTTCATCCGTAAACGTTTCTGTAGTTTTATAGGCTACCCGTCTGCCAGTCTGTTTGTAACCTTGGACTGCTTAATTAATACCTCGAATTTCGTTATCTCTATTTCACAATCTTACTTAAAGATGAACAGGGGAGGAAGGAGAAAACCAATGCATCATAATGGTGTATAAATTTGGATATGGTATAGGCTTTTAAACATTGCACTTCAAAGCTAAATAAAAACGTTTCGGTAATTTTTTTATTGATTTTGATTTGCTAGTACATGATAATTATATTTAACTGCTATAGTGCATACTTAATATCACTTTATTGTAATTGGGATTGACAAAACCAAGTTAGAATGCACCCAGTGTAAATACTGAACAATCTATCAACTAAGATTATTAGACGTCAGTATTGCGGGACGTAAGGGTTGATAATTACACATAATGTACTCATATTATACATACTTGTTCAAATGAATTTGTAACTAATCCCGAAATATTTAGTGATGTGGGCACAATCCCAGAATTAAACCGACTATAACAATGTATGTTATCTAGGCGTTACCACCCATACACAAAGATGTTGTGTAAATGAGTTAATGATCTTAATACTTTATTTCTTGGTGATGATGTGGTAACATTCTGGTATGAGTGTTGATTCGTCAAGGGTTTATTTCCCATGATGTGCTCTATTCACTTAGAATTATAACACACCACGTGTCCATAGTAGGGAATCCAACACATGTGTAATGAAGATGTTACTAATAAACAACAACAACAAATTGATTATTCACAAGATGCTTCATGTATTCAGAGTTTTGCATTCATAATACGAAATATCAGTGTGATTTGAAAACGAGGAAGGTTAAAGTATTGTTCTGGGAAGCAACTCTGGGAGGTAAATTCCACAGAGAAGTTGTTAAAGGGATCAACAAGGAGCGGAACGATGACACTACCGAAAAAAAAAAAATCCCCTGCCTGCATTGTCAAGAGCTGAGTGAATGAGGGAAATAGTCAACAACACCCAGACTCACCAGCATTGTGTGGACGGACTCTGTGTGCTAGGAGCCGAGTTTTCCCTGGTGGGGGGGTTATTGGGGAGGGACAGGTACTGGAAGTGGAATAGGTGATGGAATAAACTGGAGTATTAGAAGAGAAAGAGACCGTAGAATTGGAGAAAGTGAAAAATCAATTGGAAGGGCCAAAGAGAAGAACGTGGAGGAAAAAATGTCGTAAGAGAGAGAGAGAGAGAGAGAGAGAGAGAGAGAGAGAGAGAGAGAGAGAGAGAGAGAGAGAGAGAGAGTTACATAGAATTACATAGACCATAACAAACCTTACGGTCCACACGAAGTGACCTGATTTGAGGATTATTGGTAGAGAATATATTACTCATCAGTGATAGTCGTAGACAGGGATAGCAAAGTAGAAGGCCTGGCCCGTACAGGAATACAAGTCAGAAGTAATCACCTTGTGGGGTTGGCAGAAATACACCACAAGGAAATTTTATAGGAAAGGCAGAAAGTAGGTGACATTAGGCGAACTCGCCACTTTGATTCGGAAAAGTTATTCATTAATAAACGCTGTTAGTCGGGGATTAGACGCAAGGTGTTTATCTAATCGGCGTTTGAAGCTGCCTACGGTGTTACAGTCTATTACGTTACGGGGAAGCCCGTTCCAAAAGTTGACGACTCGGTTAAAAAAGAAATTCTAGGATTCGTGTGAGTTAAAAGATTTACCTATAATTTTGCAACAGTTTCCTCTCATGTAATTTGATTGGTCGATAGTGAAATACTTATTGCAGTCCATATTATCTATGCCTTTGTTATTTTAAATACCTGGAATAAGTCACCTCTTAATCTACGTTGTGTTAACGGGAATAGATTTAGTTCTCTTAGTCGCTCCTTGAACGTTTTGTTCCTCAGACTTGGTATCATTTTAGTAACCTTACGTTGGACTCGTTCCAGTTTTGCTATATCTTTCTGATTGTACGGGCACCAGGCTTGAACACAATACTCCATAAGGGGACGGACCAAGGAATTATACAGAGTAAGGATTATGTCTTTGGACTTATACTCGAATGCTCTGCCAAAAAAGCCAATCGTTTTATTCGCTTTCTTAATTACTTTCATACACTACTGACTGGGCTTAGGTTACTTGATACTGTTACCCCTAAGTCTGTGTCCCGGTCTTCGCTTTTGAGTTGAGTACCATTCAACGAGTAGTTTGCCGATTCGTTACGATATCCGATGAGGAGCACTTTATATTTATTTGCATTAAAGGACATTTGCCATGTTTTCGCCCAATTTGACAGTTTAGTTAGTGATTATGTATTTGCAATTTTAGTGTCATCGAGAAACTTTGATATTATGCATGAGAGGCCTTCATCTATGTCGTTTATGTACACTAGGAATACCATTTATTACAACTCTTTGTTTTCAGTTGCTTAGCCAGATCTCTATCCATCTTACTGTATCGCTTTGGATACTGTGTATTTTAATTTAGTTATTAACCGTTTATGGGGGACTTTATCAAAGGCCTTTTAGAAATATATATATATATATATATATATATATATATATATATATATATATATATATATATATATATATATATATATATATATATACAGAGAGAGAGAGAGAGAGAGAGAGAGAGAGAGAGGAGAGAGAGAGAGAGATATGGAAGGGAAGGAAGTGGAGGAGAACAACAACAGAAGAAGGAAGGGGGTAAAAGGGTTGAAATAATAGACTCATTAAATTGCTGGTGGTGTACGTCTCAGTGACTGGCCCTGGGTAGTGAAGCCTTTCCCGGCCCTCTGTTGTGTAATAGTGTTGTGGAATGGAATGGGGTGTAGTGTGGTGTGGTGTGGTGTGGAACATGGTGTGGTGTAGAGTGTGGTGTGGTGTGGTGTGGAGTGGAGTGGAATGGAGTGCAGTGTAGTGTAGTGTTGTGTGGTGTGGTGTGGAATGGAGTAAAGTGGAGTGGTGTGTAGCGGAGCGTGGAGCGGAGTGTACAGGAGTGGAGTGGTGTGGTTTGGTGTGGAGTGTACTGTAGTGTAGAGGAGTGGAGTGGAGTGGTGTGGTGTGGTGTGGTGTGGTGTGGAGTGTAGTGTAGTGGAACGTTGTGTAGGGGTAGTGTGACTCAGAGACCAGACCATAGTAATAAGGGCTGAGTAAGGATAAAGTGATTCTTGTGTAGTGCTGTGTAAAAAAAATTAATACTACTATAGTGTTGTGTGTTATAATAGTAGTGTTATGTAGTAGTATTGTTTTGTTGTGGTAGTACTGCCTAGTGGGTAGCTGTAGTAGTAGTAGTAGTAATAGTAGTAGTAGTCTTGTATAGATGTAGACTGCTGTAAAGTGGGAGTGTTGTATAGTAGTGCAGTGTTGTGTAATGTTAAGGATTGGTATAGCTGAATGTCCTGTCGCCTGGAAAAGCCTAGTGTTGTAAAACTTGTGTTGTGTAACCTGTGTATCGTTTAACCTTCAAGTAATTTAGCTTAGTGCACCACTGAGTGTTTCAATGTTAGGTATCGTGTAGCACAGTGGAGAGTTACTATATCTCATGAGTATTTTGTGTGACGCAACTTGTGTGTCCTGCCGGGTACTCTGGGTTAGTTGGTGTAGTGTTAATTCACTTGTTGCAGTGTACAGTCATGTGTACTTCATAGAGTAACCTCATAGTGTGAAAGTAACCTCTCATCGACCAACTGAAGGACTATTGATTCCTCAAAATAGTTCCTTCACTTGTAAACAAAGAGGGGCAGTTTCATAGTATAGTTAGGAGGAGTCGACTGCCATCCAAATCGTCCACACAGGGTAACTAACTATCTTTAAATAAAAAACAAAATCAAGCAATTAGCAGTTATGCCTAACGTGCAGAAAATTAATTATCCTTGAGTAATTTTCTCAACTAGCATACTTACTTTAATATTATAACGTGGTAAAAATATCCCAAATTTTCATCATGTGCGTTTTAGGTAACTTTACGCCACTTTAATCTGACCTAAAAATGCAAATTCAATTTTCTCTGAACTGCGTTAATTGGGTTGTCAATTTCACACACCCCGTTAATATATACCTTTCCTTTCCATATTGAAGACTACAGTATATTATCAAACACTCGCTAGGTGCATAATGGCATTCTCTCTTTTACTAACTATGCATGATTTAGTCACAAAAATTTTCATAAACTGATTTACATGTTCTTATTTTACATTATTTTCAATATTGTAATTTTTTCATTCAAATAGTCTACAGAAATATTTATATATATAACGGGACTATAACAATCTTCATTATAATATATATTTGCTCCACATAGATGCGATATAAAAAAGCATTAATTCTCATAATTGCCAGTGCTAATGAACATCAAATATAAGGCTTATGTTGTGCACTGAATTAAGCCTGTAAAATGTCAACGATATTCATTTTCCCCTTTCATTAGAAACATCAATAATCATATTTTTATTCCATTAATATTCGCACGACACATGTCACACTAGGCAGATCAGAGTTCACTATTACTGTCACTATAATCTTCAGTTGATGATGCATGTCAGTTTATGAATCTCATCTGTAATAATATTCTTTCTATCTCTATTTAAGTCTCGGTAGATTTAATGCCAAGTAAGTCACAATAAATATCATCCTTATATTCCGTCCAAATCTGCCAAATTCATTTGGCAAGAAAAATTAATTCCATTGTCAAATTTACTTTATTATCATTATACATATAAAAAAAAATATCTACTCTGTCATGCTCAAAAAACTTTCGAACTCACTTAGTCTAAAACTTTTCGAACCTTCTATTACCGTAGTTCTATTATTTGCTGAAAAAAAAAATGAAATCTCACCCGAAAACGCTATGAAAATTTGCATTCTTCACTGGGTCTAAAAATTAAAAAGTTGGTTCATTACCATAAACCCAGATACATATATCATTAAGGAGGAGATTTATGAAGGAAGGAATACAGGATTACCTTCCCCTTAGGTGATTAATCGCGCTCTTTCACGGGACATGGATGGGGAGGGAGAGGTCGGGCGTGGTGTGTTGGGGGAAGGGGGGGGGGCGTGGTGTGTGTGGGGGAGGGGGGGGGCGTGCTGTGTGTGGGGGGAGGGGGGAGGCGTGGCGTGTGGGGAGGAGGGTGGAGCGTGGTGTGTGGGGAGGAGGGGTGGAGCGTGGTGTGTGGGGGGGAGGGGAGGGCGTTGTGTTTGGGGGGAGGGGGGCGTGGGTGTTGTGGGGGGGAGGAGGGGTGGGGCCTGGTGTGGGGTTGACAGTGATGGGTTGGGAGGTCGAGAGGTGATGAGGGAAGGCGAGTTGATAATGTTAGTGAGGGTGACAAGAAACAATGAGTATTATTATATGGTATTAGATTGGGTGAGTTTCTCCTTCAGTTTTATGCAGTATTTCATTTACTACATTTGTTAATTCATAATTCGACATGTGCCATTTATATATTTGTTAGGTAGCTGTCGATTAAGAGTATCAATAGTATAAACAAAGAGCTCTTTTCTATTCACAGTGCAGATCATCTAGCCCATAACACGCAAAAAACAGGAACACGTCGCTTTCCAGTTAATGGTGGTGGCTGAAAACTCGATAACTTAATCCGCGTTTCAGTATTTTCTCCTAAACTCATATTCCACCCTTACACAATCCTACAAAACTCCATTTATAACTCCTTATAATGTCCTAACAGAAGAGGTTGGTAGGAAATATATACTTCTCTCAACTTTTCTGCTAGAACTAATGAATATATATTTATTAATTTGATAAAAATTACGCATTTCATCCATTTCTATTCCTACAAACAGATATAACTTCATTATCACTAATGTGTATGACAGTTACCGGGAAAGAGCGGCATGATAACACACCTACTAATTTACATAACAATTACGTAGACAGGAATCACGACTACTATTATCCCCGGATGCTACTTTACATCTACATATCGACCCTCTGATATGAACCGGAAAAACATAATAAACAAATAAATAAATAAAATAAAATACATAGGAACCACAGTGCACCGTGAAAACCTACAACAACAACAACAACAACAACAACAACAACAACAACAGCAACAATAACAACACACGACATGCAGGCAGTAGTCCCAGTCCGTCGGGATCAGAGGGATATAAACTTCCACACCCTGCCATAGGGAGGAGTGACTCGCCATATCGGACCGTGTTTGTGATCAGTTACCTTGGGGAGTTTCGACGCCCCCACTGGTGCTGCTGTTGCTGTCCACTGTCAAAAAGGACGATGTATACAATGTGTGTGGTTTTTTTTTTTTTATGGGATAACTGGTATTTCGACATTGACGAGCTCTGTATGTGTGTGGAGAGAGAGAGAGAGAGAGAGAGAGAGAGAGAGAGAGAGAGAGAGAGAGAGAGAGAGAGCAAAACCAGGAACCATGAGAGAGTTAACAAGCCAGAAACCATGAGAGAGAGAGAGAGAGAGAGAGAGAGAGAGAGAGAGAGAGAGAGAGAGAGAGAGATACCTAACCTCGATGACACACATTAAACCATAAATGCGAGACCAAAGCTGTAATCCTGATAGAAAGCTGTAATCCTGATAGGTGATGCGTTTCATGACTGAACAACGAATCCGCTGCATTATGGTCAGCCTGGTTTTGGATAATAACACAATCCCCCACCGTGACACTACCACCGTATTCCACTTCCATCTGGTATGAACAGGAATATGGAGCACACTAATAATCCCCTAATCCCTTATCCACTATCGTTTATTTTTTATATTTACGGTATTTTTAATTTTCTACGAATTGGGTGTTAATTATTTCCAACTTCCCAGAAACCGAAGCGCGCAATATATATACACACTTCGCGAGACCGTCCAAGCCCTCTAATTTCCTTATGTATTCGTTTGTTTGTTTTCACGCGAATCGCTTCAGAGTAATTTGGGAAAATGGTTGAATGGAGATGGCTGGGTTCAGATTACAGGAGGTCAGGGAGATTACATGATGTAGTCGGGTTTATGTGTTCGTGGCTAATAGTGGTTTGTATAAGGACCTGACCTTGATTGATCGGATCTGACCTGACCTGACCTGGCGTGAGAGATAGAGACAGATAGAGATAAAGACAGACAGACACACACACAGACAGAGAGAGAGAGAGAGAGAGAGAGAGAGAGAGAGAGAGAGAGAGAGAGAGAGAGAGAGAGAGAAACTGTGGACGCTGGCATTATCAGGTCTGATCTGATGACCTGACCTGACCTGACGTGATTTGATCTGTCCTGCCGTGAGAAGGGATAATGAAGGGGAAGAGAAGTCAGCAGAAGTGAATAGAATAGAGGAGAGAACTGAGGGATTGGAAGAAGGTGAGAAGAAGAAGAAAAGAGAAAAGAGAAACGAGAAGGATAGGAAAACAGCAGCAAAGAAGGAGCAAAGATTATATAATGAGAGAAGTCAGCAGAAGTGAATAGAATAGAGGGAGAGGCAAGAGGGATTGGAACAAGGTGAGAGGGAAAGTGAGGAAAGAGAAAAATGGGAGGTTAGGATAACAGCAGCAAAGAAAGAGCAAAGATTATATAATGAGAAAGGTCAGCAGAAGTGAATAGAGTGAGAGGCAAGAGGGATTGGAACAAGGTGAGAGGGAAAGTGAGAAAAGAGGAAAATGGGAGGATAGAATAACAGCAGCAAAGAAAGAACAAAGAATAAGAAGGAAAGTAGTCAATTAAGTATATATATATAATTATGTGAAAGGAGGTAAAGAAGATTGAGTAAGGGAACGAAAAAATATAATTAGGATGATGAAACCAACACGAGAAAAAAAGTAAAGAATAAGGACAAATAAGATCAGAGTGAATTGTGGTTAATAGAATGGAGATAGAAGAGAATAAGGAAAGGAAGGATAAAGAATTGAATAAGGAAGGAAAGGGATAATGAAGGGAATAAGGAATGAAAGGGAGAAAGAAGGGAATAAGGAAAGAAAGGGATAAAGAAGGTAATAAGGAAGGAAATGGATAAAGAAGAGAATAAGGAAAGGAAGAGAGAGAGAGAGAGAAGGGAATAAGGAAGGGAAGAGAGAAAAAATGAAATAAGGAAGGGAAGGGAGAAAAAGAAAGAGCAATAAAATGGGAGCAAGAAAATGGGATGATACAACGGAAATAATAAAGAAGGAAAGATAAACATGAAGGACAATGAAGGTTAGGCAGGAAAGTAGAGTAAGGGGTTGAACCTGTTTGTGGTGAATTGGAGGTCTAGTGAATCCTCAAAATTATATCAAGTAACAAATCCCCTATTAGTAACACAGATAATTTGTTTTTTTTTTCCTGGGATTATTTGGAGGAATCAGTAAATCCAATTTACCAAACAGAGGTTCTCCAATTAACAGATGGAGAAAAAGTGGGGGTGGGGCTGGGGATGGGGTGGTGTGGGTGAGGATGGGGGGTGGGGGGGGTTAAGGAGGGGTTTGAAACGAAAGTGCAAGAGGAAGGGAGAAGTAAAATGGATGAAACAATAATAACACTTAGAAAACGAAGAAGAACGATAAAGGGTGGGTGAAGGAGAATGGTAGAAAGAAGAGATTGTAAAAATTTTAGAGGTAAAGTTGAGAAGGCTTGAGGAAAGTGGGAAAGTTGAGAAGAAAAGAGGGAAAAGAAGGAAATGTGATAAAGGGGGGACACGAGACAGGATGCTTTAGAATTAAAACAAGACATACATGTACAGCCACATCAAATATCCACCAACACTTTCCTTCCATCGTAGTAAATATATTGGTAATAAAAAACAACACATGTATGATTTTGCAGCACCTCATAATAATAATTGAGGGGGTTGAGTTGACATAAGGTGTTGTATGATTATATTTCGATATGATACTGATTTACTTGCACGATGGAAGGAAAGTGTCGGTGGATATTTGATTGTGGCTGTACAGTCAGTCTGCAGTAATAATCATGTCGCCTCACTCAGAGCTTCTTGAAGGATATGATAAAGGATGATCACCACACAAACACATTCACCAAACAGCATTACGATATACAGGGAGGGAAAAATGTATATACTTCTCTGATTAGTATTGGTTGACGAGCCTGGGAAGGCATAATTATAAATGTTTCCATACTGCACTGTCTTCTCGATTTTGGCAGTATGGAGACAAGATATTTGCCTCTGACTGTACATAGCAGAGTAGTGAAAACGGGAGAGGGCAAGAGAGAGATAAAAAACATGTATACAAGTGTAAAGGAAAGGGGAAGACTAGAAGGAGGAAGAGAAAGGAAAAAGAGAGAAAATGAGAGAACAGAGAGACAGGAATAACACAAGGGAGAAAAATAAGAAAAACTGGGAGAGAGGGAAAGGCAGAGAAAGGGTAAGGGAAATAGAGTAAAGAGAGAAGATGAGATGTAAACAGGAAACACAGAGGAAAGGAGTAAGTGAACCTTTGGATTAGAGGCAAAATGAAAGTGGAAATGCTCCTGGGAAATATAGGAAGGGTAAGAGAGAGAGAGAAGAGAGAGAGAGAGAGAGAGAGAGAGAGAGAGAGAGAGAGAGAGAGAGAGAGAGAGAGAGAGAGAGAGAGAGAGAGAAACCAGGAACCATGAGAGAGAGTTAGCAAGCCAGAAACCATTAGAGAGAGAGAGAGAGAGAGAGAGAGAGAGAGAGAGAGAGAGAGAGTCAGCAAAATCAGGAACCAAGAGAGAGAGAGAGAGGTAGCAAGCCAGAAACCATGAGAGAGAGAGAGAGAGAGAGAGAGAGGAGAGAGAGAGAGAGAGAGGAGAGAGAGAGAGAGAGAGAGAGAGCAAAACCAGGAACCTATGGAGAGAGAGAGAGTTATCAAGCCAGACCCCATGAGAGAGAGAGAGAGAGAGAGAGAGAGAGAGAGAGAGAGAGGAGGAGCAAAATCAGGAACCATGAGAGAGAGAGTTAGCAAGCCAGAACCATGAAGAAACCATGAGAGAGAGAGAGAGAGAGAGAGAGAGTCAGCAAGCCAGGAGTTATGATGTATATATAGACTAGCCAACATAAACCACCACAGACTATAACTATGAAATCACAGCACATACACACCACAAATCACACTTAATCACAAAACCCTAAAGTGAAAAGTTAATACAAAATACTATACTTATCCTTTTGTTTACTTTTAATTCCAGTTTGAGCGCCATGTATTTATTGATCATTAACTAAACGTAGAAAATTTCCTTTAACAATTATTGATATACAAAATGTCCAAATGTTATACGAACAGATCCCCCTTATTGAATATGTTAACTTGTTTAGATAATTTACGGACATTGTATATCCTGAATTGTATAAAAAGATACGTTATATAATGTATAAAAAGATTCGTTATATACGGTAATGTATAAAAAGATACGTTATATATTGTACAGTACAAGTGCATTACGATATAACTATAATTATATAAGTGTTCGTTACATTTGGTACATCCTTCACCATGGTTATAATATGGAATAAATATCTCTGTATAAAATATATTTAGGATATATCTAGTTTGGTTGTCACAAAATTTTTTATACTCAACCTGGTTCAGACTGGCAGGAAACAACTGGATAAAGATGAATGGAAACGAAATGGAAGAGTAATTTACTATGTAAAGGCCATTTGTAGTAGCTTTAAATATATTGTAGAGCTTATAAATGTATCATTTCTTGTGAGTTTGGATAGGCTATGCATGTCTACATAATTTATACCTTCCTACGTACAAACATAGATACATACATGCATACAGTATAATGCTGATATTCCGATATACATACATGTAGGCATACATAAATATATACATACATACATACACCCACACACATTATTACATATACATTCATACATAAACAGATGCATACATACATACACACCGAGTCCTCCCCATTCACTCTTCCCATGATGCAGTGAATGGGACAATGGGCCAGCAACATTATGTGTCAGCTGGCGGAAGGTCTGTGAGTCAGTCTCTCTCTCTCTCTCTCTCTCTCTCTCTCTCTCTCTCTCTCTCTCTCTCTCTCTCTCTGTGTGTGTGTGTGTGTGTGTGTGTGTGTGTCTGTGTGTGTGTGTAGTACCTTTGTGAGTACGTATACCTTCTCTAAAATTTTATGTCTGTCGTCACCACAGGACTGGCACACTGCTTGATGGGACCAATGTTTTCCCAGTACCGTACCTGATAACAGTCCCACGTCTCGTCAATGTTCACCCCAGAAAGTAAAGGCGACATCTCTGAGCCAAGCATTACCGTACTGTGGAGGTGTGAAATGTGATATTGTACAGTGCATCGATAAAGTAATGTAACGAATAGGTTAGTCCAGTGGTATTCAACTTTCTATTATTTCTGTGTGTGTGTGTGTGTGTGTGTGTGTACAGAAAGAGGGTCCCAGGAATCACTGGCTTTGTGTGTGTGTGTGTGTGTGTGTGTGTGTGTGTGTGTGTGTGTGTGTGTGTGTTAGAGGAATCATGTTTGGGCTGAGAAAAAAAATGTAATGTCTGTCCTGGGAAAAAAAATTATCATGTCTGTCCTTGGAAAAAATAATAAGAGTCATAATAGAAATAATGAGAGGAGAAACGTGGTTGTTTGGGGAAGTATAACGGGATGAAAACGTACGCAAAAGAATAGTTAATTTTAACCTTTTTGCTTTCTCCTTTCCTTTATTTTCATTAAAACAAATCCCTTATAGATAAGAATAAATTGCATATACGGAACCTCAGTGTCTGCCAAATCTTGTCATGAATAGTTACACAAATAAATTTTTTGTAATAATATACAATCCGGAATGATACCACAGATTTTGTTCACCTTTAATTTGCAGAATAAATCACATAAATATCTCTCAAGAAAATTTCAAACCTCCTGTGTATATATAAAATTTATGCACGCCTCCAGTTGATTATGCAGTAAACACAAACAATCAAGAAACTTATGTCCGTCTTAGCCACACACGAGCCGTATGTATTTGTGTATCGGTAAGATAGTGTTGGAGACGATATATTCAATTAAAAAATCAAGGTTCACTTTGGGCCACTAAGCCCATTAGGGAACATATATAGCTTCGAAAACGTGAGATACTCAAAGAATGCTAACCATCAGCGTAGCTCTCCGGTAATGCTGAAGATCAAGATATGTGTATAATTATATGTATATGGTAACCTGCCAGTTAATTGGTATAACTAACTACCCATTGCTGTTATCTTGAGTACTCTTCTCAAAAATTCTAGCATAGACAAGATGTAAATGAATCTTGGAGAATCTACCTACTTTCATGTATTGATCAAATAA